>CM055855.1:27072340-27134840 GCA_029490765.1 Euthynnus affinis
TTAACAGTTGAAGTGAGTGAAAAGCTGAATCTTAGAAAAATGTCCATGAATTTCAGAATATCTTAGTATTTGTCCCCCTTTTTGTTTTAATGACATCATTCACTCGAGCTGGCATGGACTCCAGAGTTTGTTTAAGACCTGATGACCCATTTTATCCCAGCAGGATGTTCCACAGAGCTTCGGCTTTCTCGGCTTTCTCGCCCCTCATCAGTGTTCGTTAGGTTGAGGTCAGGTGACTGCGGAGGACTTCAGGTCTTCTTTGCTCTTTCAAGTAGTCTTTGTAAAGCGTTGAGGTTTGTTTGGAGACTTCTCGTTCTCGTTCGTCTCCTTACATGCACCTTCCTGTCACTGCCACACATCTAAAACTTGGATTTATCAGTAAATAGGACTTTTTTCCAGTCACCTACTGTGAAATGTTGGTATTTCTCAGCCCACCCTGAACATTCGTCATGTTCCCCCCACACCTGAGAAGTGGTTCAGAAACTCTGAGACTCTCTACAAGACAGTATTTTATTTTGACAGTACATTTCCTGATTGGAGCCTTTCATTCTTTATTAAGCAAATTAGCAAAGTTGCTTTTCTAACCCTCAAGGACCCTACTCTTTGACATATTGATCTTCTGATGGTGTGGTCACATTTTGTTCCACCTGATCGTGTTTTGGAAATGAATCCACTTCCTGCTAAAGCGTTTCAGAGCTCCACTCTCTGCCCCCTTTAGAAACCTTTAGTCTGGCTGTGATTAGATGCTGAGAAAGCCTTCGTCCTTTGCCTCGAATAACAATTTGGCTTCTGACACTTTCACTTACTCCTGACGCCGTGTTTCCCACCATCACAGTGCTGCTAACTTGAGGCACAGCCCGTATTTATAACAGACGAACGCCGGCTGCAAGTTTAATTACTTCACCGAGCCTTTGATAAACCTTTTTGTGTTCTTAACTGTTTCCGAATCCTTAAACTTTCTGGTTATTTCCAGGTTTAAATGTAAATATTAGAGGTTTTGGACGTCGGTGTCGTCCTCAGGCTTACCGGGATCACTCTCTCCAAACAAACGCTGAAGTTCTTCTTCTGGTCGAACTTCAGTTTCTTCAGGGCCACTCGCGTCTCTCCTATGAACTCATTGTGTCCAAACTTGTCCTCGTCACTCACAGAAAGCCTGCGGACAGAACGTGAGCTCAATTAAACTCTTTTCTCTTTTTGTTTTTTACTTTCATATATTTTCGGTACAGCGCTGAAGGTCGTTCTCACCGAAGGGTTTTACGTGACATTTCGTCGTCGGTGATGCCGTGGTAGATCAGCGTCTCGTTCCACACGGGATTCAGAGTGTTTTTAAGCGTCTTGGTGCGAAGCTTGTTAGACTGAAAAAGCAGCAACATACAGACAAAAACATCCGAGTGAGAAGAGAAACACGAGAGGAAGACATTCAGCGGTGTGTTCTTTCTAATAGTGTGAGGTTTAGCTTTAGGCTCAGACACATTTAATCATTTTCTGTCTAAAACGTTGAGATATGATAGCAAATAAAGCAAATAACAGCAAATAAAATGTCCTTTAAACACCCAAAGCTCCTGTGGATGCGCTATCAAAGCCTCGTGAGCCTTTTCTGTTGTTTGGAGAAGGTATTTTTATTTAGTTTTTCAGGTTACAGTTAACCGACGATCCCCCAACCAGACTCACAGCGTTATGAGGTTCAGTCCTAGACATGTTTTATAGCCAAAAAGAAAGAAAATTATAATAAAATGAATAAAATATTGATATATTAATGACAGGGCAGCACCAGAGGCTTACAGTTCTATATTATCTGCTTCCATATCTTCAACAAACATTAAGAAGAGCTGCCAAATATTATAAAACTCTCCAGTGGACCCCCTGATTGTGTATCTAATCTTCTCCAACTTGATATAATACATGACTTCTCTGACCCAGCGGCTGGATGTTGGAGGTGCTGGGTCAATAATATCAGCCTCCTGGATAGCAGAGAGCAGAAAGCTAATATAGTTTTTTCCCTACAACTCAAAATGAGAGTCTGTTTGAGCTCCACCAAAAAAGTGCAATAAATAACTGAAAATCTTAGAAAAGGTCTCAAAGATAGACGCCAAGAAGAGCAAAGCTTTGGACATGTCCGGCACATGTTTAAGAGAGTAGCTGGATCCTGTTTGATCCTAGAGAGCCTGACTATCATCCAGTGCAGACGGTGAACAGTTTTAAACCGGCATGTCTGAGACTGATGGGTGATGAGAAGATTCCCTGTTTTATTTCGTGCCATATGTCATCTGTGATTGGTTCAGCAATGACTGCAGTCCTCGTGCTGCACCTCTGGAGCTGAAACTCCTGGGATCTGTGGATGTTTAAAGGACATTTTATTTGCTTTCCTGCCGAGCGTCCGATCAATACGAAGCCGGAGAACAGCAGACGGCGGTTAGCTTAGCTTAGCTTAGCATAAACAACACAAGAACAATACCAACTCTTCATCTCATAAGTAGCACCTCGTGTTTGCTCATATATTTGATGCCGGGAGCGCCAGTTGATGGGTTTTTGCTTCATCATATTATTCCTAATTTGATAACTGCACCCTAAGCATTTTTTTCAGCTAATGCCCCGCGGCATTTCTTCCACATCCTGATGTGATGTGTTTATTTATAGCTGCATGAATCAATACTTTCATACAATAATAATAAGTTTAGTCAGCACCTGTCATGTAAAGATGCAGCCGCCAAGAGCTGCTATAAAACAACGTTAAGCCCCAAAAAAAGCAGAAAAGAACAACAACGAGTAAAACTTTTGACACCGACATGATACGAAACATTAAAAAGTTTAGAATTTACTCAGAATAAATGTCCTAAATTATAAAGCAGATTTTAAGAAGATGGGTCTTAAATGTGTTTTTAAAGACGTCTGCAGCTCTGCAGTGTGGAGCCATAAAAACACGTATTTATATAAATAAATGACTGTATGTGATGTGAAAGCATCAGTATCTGTTCTACTGAGCTTTACAGTCGAATCTGAGTGTTTGTTTTGTTTTTATGGGTCTTAATGTGTCTGTTTTGGTTCATTATGGTGAGTCTGTGTCCGGTTCTGTTATGCTTATAGTTTCAGAGACCTCGGCACCAATTTCACTTATTAAATCTCACTTAAGTACATGTTTTGTGTTCTCTATTTCCACTTTTTTATTTCTTTTTTGACGTGAAGCTCTTACAGCGGGTCATTTCTTTTGTTGTAATGCTTTTTTTTGCTGCATTTCTTTGTATGACAGGTGCTCTGCAAAGTGAAGTTATTATTACTCGACAAACTTTTTCTGCAGCTTTTTCAGCAAATATAAGTTCTGAATAAACAACGAAGCAGCAGAGAGAGACGTTAGAAGCACGTTAGCATCTCGCTGGTGAAGAAACTAGAAAATCCAGCAGCTACAGAGCCTGAATTTGGTTTTGCAAGAGTTGAAACAGAGCTAACAGAGAGACTGACGTTAATCAGGTGGACAGAAAGACAAATCTAAATGTCTGTTTGCTTAAACATCCAACATATTAACTGTATGAGGTCGTATGTGTGTGTGACACATTAAGAAAACCCCCAAAAAACAAAATAAAACGGATTAATGCAGCTTTAAATGTGTCCAGGAGCTGTGAGTTGTACCTTACTGGCTCCTGGTAACAGGTGAAGCTTCACATACGGGTCAGCAAGTCCGTTTGAGTCCATTGGCTTCAAACCCTGAGACACAGAAGAAACAACAACAACAACAACAACAACAACAACAACAACAACAACAGGGTCAATGTGTTTATTTCACGTATTCTATTACTGGAGTCGAGATGTTTCTATAAGTGTCTGTAAAATAATCGGATAACTCTCTCTTTACCTTCGCTTTGACGATACAGCAGTGCAGAGCGTGATTCTCCTGTTCGTAAAGGAGGCTGAACTCCAGAGATCCCAGAGTGGCTGCCGGGACGTAAACACAGGAATTTATGCTAAATCCAATCACATCTACAACTGTGTATCTTACATTCCCTAAGATTAGTGATTTCCAGCCTCTATATTTATATTCTGGGGCTCTACTGGAATATCTTTGCATGATTTCCAGTTAAAAACTCCTTATTTATCTTCTCCTGGTCCTTCATGCAGCCCCTCAGTTCAGTTTTAGCTCCTGTCTCTTTATTGTCTCTCTATTAATGACAGAAAAAACTCACAAAAATCATGATATGTTCCCTTTAAGAAAGTTGTATTTCTGACTTCCTACTCTGAGAGGCGTGATAAATAAAGCCCTCTAAAACAGATGAACATCCATTTGTCACTCTTTGTTTCTTTTGCAGCCACACACGGAGGGATTTATATCACTTTAAAAAGTAAAACACCTGGGATCAGTAAAGAAAAACTCAGCCGTACTGGCGTCATCGGAGTCGTAGTCGTTGTCCTCTTCCTCCTCCGTCCGGTCCGGCGTGGGCTTCGGAGGGTTGCCGGCCGCAGGAGCGACGGGCGGAACGGTTCTTGTCGCGGGAGAATAAGATGAAACGTGACTGGACACAACAGGTTGTCTTTTTTCCTCCACAGCTGGAGGGGACGCCGTCTCTTCCTCCTTCTTCTTCTTCTCCTCTACATCTGCAGGTGGAGCTGAGGGGAAACGTCACAATATACTCAATTAGTGAATAATAAGGCCTGAACATCCTTTTTTTTTAAAAATATATCTATATGTATTTGATTTTGATGTTAAATCTTTTGAAAGCTGAGCCCTGTAGCGATGGGTTTATTCTTAGAAACGAGCCGTGTGACTTTACCTGAGGTGGGGGCGACCTGCTGTGCGTTGGCCTGCGGCGGTTTGGAGGCTAACACATGTCTCTCCGTCTTCATTACAGCTGCTGGATGGGACTGACTCTCATTATAGCTGTCAGCTGTTGTTCTCGCTGTCTGCTCCCATTGCTCTGATCCACAGGACTGCTGCGGCTGTGACTCCGCACTGAGCTCTGAGAGGAGAGGAAAAAATAAATAAATAAATAAAATAAAAGCATTAGTGCCACCAACACAGCTGCTGTTAGTCCTCCACAGCTCCTCACACCTCACAGATGACACTTTATTTTAACCCTCCTCCCCAATTACACACACTTAAAATATCCTTTTATTTGTTTACAACTATATTACAGTGCATTATAAAGCTTTTAATAGAGTTTATGGAATCAGTTGCATATTATTTTACTAATTATTCAACAGCAGAAGTAGTGACTCCATCAAAGACGTCCTAAAACTCCACGAAATGACGTTTATTTACTACAAAATTGTTTTCCCAATTCTACTGTGTAAAGAAATGTAATTGCTTTCTGGATTATGTTCACAGACAACCTTTTTTTTGTTGTTTTTTTTTCCAAATAAATGACATTTACATGTGGCTCTGCAGTCACAGAGACTTCAGAGACCAAGGTTGACGTCCTGATCTTGTGTGTTTTCATATTTATGCAACAAAAAAAAAGAAAAAAGGTTCTTTTGGCGACTTGACAAATACATTAATCAAAAATGTTTCCTCCCCATGTTGGCAGAAAACATTCGGATCAAGCTTTACGTTGCCTGCAAATGTATTTGCTGTTGCAGTTTTGTAATATACGAGGGTCATTTTCTGAATATGTAAGCAAATGTAAAACTACATTGCAATAAAGTAGAAAAACAAACGTCGCTATCTAACAGATTGGCTTCCAAACGTTCCTCTAAGCCTTAAAGGTGCATTAAAGTGTTTATTTCTGGCCACTAGGGGGCAGCAGCACGAGCAGAAAACGCAACATCGACATATTATTGTGTTGTAAATTCACATATTCTGTATTTAACTCTGTAGAAGAGGCTCTGCACTCCTCGCTGGTCAATTCAACCTCTTTAAATCTTCATCCTTCAAGTCTTTTCTTCAGTGGAAGTAACATATTGTCTGAAAACAGTGAGATCAAAACTTTGACAAGTGACACAAAGATGATATTTATGCTTTATCAAGAGAAAAGACTTCAAGCATGAAGATTAAACGGTTGGTTTGGTAAATTTAACATTCGCCTTGTTAAAACAGTGAATCACATCGATCTATCAAACACAGCCGCTTCTCTAAGCAGTGAAATATTCTTTAATATGAAGTGTGATGATGTCAGACCAGGATTATAGATAAGAAGAATATAAACATCCATTCTAAATTAGACCATGAGCTGATGTAAGACGAGCAGTGTAAGACTGAAACTGGCAAATGAAGTGTCTTTTCCAGTCGCTCGGAGCTGAATTTTGTGTGCAAAATGCCAAAACAAGTAATAACAACAGTTTCTGAGGCAGTTTGGAGCAGCGATGACAGCAAGAAGAGGAGGAAGAGACAAGAAAATGTATAATTTTCTGCCTGACAGGATGGATTTTGGCAACATTTCTCATGTAAAAATTATTAAAAAAAAAAAAAAAGCTTTTATAATTCAGGGCAAACGTGACTCTCAGAGTTACTGCAGCCAGCTTGGTGTTAGCAGCTGACTGGCTGCGGCACTTCACTGTGGCACTTTGGCACTTTGTGTTTAGTTCAGTCCGTGTTGTGATAACAGCAGACAGTCGTGTCCTGTGGCCAATGTGTCTCTGTGATTGTGCTCTAACATGAATGCCATTAATTTGCCATTTAGATGCGTGTTCTGGCATCGCAGCTCTTTCCACTATCAGTAGTGGTCACTGCTGTTACTATGGTAACAGTTTAATCCACTTTAACAGCAGTGAAGCTTTAACTTTAAACTTTGATAATCAAACTGATCCAAGTATACTTTTAAATAACATACTAATGGTGCTATTTTTGTTTTTTGTGTACTTATGAAAGGACTAAATTACTATTAAAGCATTGACTCTTATTTTAAATTCACTCACATACTAATAATGTCAGACAACATTGAAAATACCGTATTTTCCAAACTATAAGACGCACTTAAAAGTCTTTAATTTTCTCATAAAACGACAGTGAGTGCCTTATATATATATGGATTAATTCTGGTTGTGTTTACTGACCTCGAAGTGATTTTGTGTGGTACACAGCGCTCTGTCAAAATGTTTTAGTAAGACGGGATTAGCAGGCAGCTATACATTTCTCCGTTTTCTATTTATCTGTTTAGCGTCGTCAAGCTAGGCTAACCCATTGTTGCTAACTTTGGAGCTAACCTTCACTTTTCCAGCAGTTGGGGAAACAACAGACGTGACTTTTCATGGTGTTGACAAGCTGCAGCGTTTATTAACTGACACACTGTAGTCTGTGCTGTACATTTACTGCCAGACTGACAACTTACTGCTGCTGCTAACCGTTTCCTCTGCTCCGTTAGCATTAACGGCTATTTCAGACGCTCTCTCTCTCTCTCTCGCTTAACCACTCACTGACTAAGGAGTGACGCTACCTGCAGTTTCCATGGCAACGACACAACCGTTAACTGACGTTTCTAGACAGCGCTGCTTATTTTTGATATTTAAAAATATTTTAAATACTATTATAGGAAAATCCACTCTAACTGCACTTTTATTTAAATTGATCTGAGTATACTTTTAAATAACGTATTAATTGTACTTTGTATTATTTATTGATTTGTGGTGAACTTGAATACATTAAATTACAGCTGAAGTTGTATTATTTATATTATTATCTATTTGAAATACTTATTTTAGGTGCAATAAAGCACTGCTAGAGGAATAATATAATCTAAAGTATTGTAGGTGAACACAGATTTATTAATTGTGGTGATATTATATATCACCAGAACACCTGTGAAACGCATCTACATGATTTAAATTTACTCTGCAATAATATTTATAGATTTATCTCACTGTTTGACGTACGACATGCTGAGCTGGATAAAAACTTCACCCTGAGAGACATTTTTATTGGTCGCCTTTTGTTTTCAGATGCTTTGCTTTAACTATCCTTTATTCCTAAAACAGCTTTTAGTTCATTAATTCCATTCATCATATTAACTCAGACACACCCAGCTCAGCTTTTTGTTTTATTGTGCCGAGAGTCTAAAGAAATTGTTAGACGTGCTTTTAAGTTTAAAGCTCGGTCAGACTGGAATAATTCACCTAATTGACTCGGATCGATTTCTTCTTTCCATGACTTCAAGACTTCTTTGCTTGTTTACTTTAAGTCTACTTGTTCTTGTTTTTATTGTAAATCGTATTTACCCTCATTTTAGTTTATAAGTAGACTCAGCACTCTGACATAATGTTATTTTCTCGTCCATTCTTTGTGACTCATGTATGATAACGGATGGATCAGGTGGAGTTTGGCTTTTATCTGTACGTCCCTGTTGATTGTTTTGTGTCATTATATTGTTTAATTTATTATCATTGTTATTACTAAATGTTTAAATGTTTTGTGCCTGAGGCGAGTTTATCCTCTGACTAAAAGTTGAAATAAAATATTCATATGCTCTAAATGTACTGTAAGTGTACTTGAATTATATTACAGTGTACTTTATTTTCACCTGGATAACATTATGGTACAACTACTCATGAATCCATGCATAGTTATATTAAAGATGATCAAAATTATGCATTAAAAGCAATTAAAGTTAAAGTCATCTTAAAGCCAGCTGGTATTCATTTTTCATATTCACGTATTTGGGCTCAACTGTGAGATCTATGTTTTAATAACAGGGACCCAGAGAAGAGTTACCAGGCTCCTGACGGTGTGTCGCAGGTTCCTGTGATCCGTTGTGGTCTGCCGCTGGACCAGATCTGCTCTCGGTGCTGGACTGTTGAGGTCTGGACAGAGGAAGGGGGGCGGGCAGAACCTGCTGGCCTCTGCCCTTAAAGAACCAAGCTCCCGAACGCTTCTGTACCTGCAGAGTTCAAACGAAACACAAAACACGCTGTCAGCTGAACGGAAACTACTCTGTATGCAGTGACACATCTGAGGGTTTAAAACCAGTTATATGAATGATATAAACACAATAACGAAGCTCTAAACGCCTGATTCATACACAGAATAATACAGACGCAGTGATGCAGAGCCATGACATCATCATCCTCCTTCTGAGGAGACATTTCGGAGCTCAGTTTAGGTTTGAAAGCTTAAATTTGGAAGATTTTAAACACCTTAATAAGAAAGAAATCAAACAAATAAATAGAATGATGTGAAACTATATACATATGTATGCAGTTTCCGGTCACCTGATTGTTACTCGTTGTGTTTTTCCTCCTAAACAGAAAAGGTTGTAACAAGTATACTTTAAACCTGCATTAACTGTTTGTTTTGTCCACTAGTTTTCAGCTAAAATGAGCCTAACTCACTCTGACATATCATCAGTTTTTAAGCTGAAATGTTGAACAGTTGCTTTTATTTCCACATCCAGCAGTGACAGAACAACATTATCATTCATTTAAAGTCGTGTTTCTGTCCACCTGGTGAATCTAAGTCCAATCTTCTCTCTCTTTTAGCTTCTGTTTCTGCTCTCTACCAACGTCCTGAGGGAAATATCTGGCACTTTAGCTGCTAAATGCTACCAGCTAGTCTACAGCTAACTGTGTCTGTTTGCCTGTTTGGCACTGAGCAGCTTTTTCTCTGGAAACAGCTGCTTAAAAAAGTCTCCTCGTCGCTCCACACGGATCTCGTGTTTTCGTCTCTTCTTTGGAAGCTTCCATGACGTTTAAGCTTATTAGTTTATTTGACAGGAACGATTCGTATTAATTACACTTCTGGAAATACGCCAGTTACCCAGGAAGCTGATTTTCATCTGTAGTCCTGAAGTCACATGATTCATGTGCATCATCATTTATTCACTTAGTCTGTTTCCATTGTGCTTTGTCACATTTTATTATTCCCCCTCAGCTAAGCATGAATTTCTTTGTATTTAAATATTTCAATAGTGACATTTCTACAGTTTAAAGGTATATGCAGGTAAAAACATCACCCAACATTTATACTCCACCCAACTTTTGGCACAGTTCACTCTCTGTATTGATAAGTGTTCTTTATTTTATGGAGGGGGAACATGGCCAGTTTGTATTTGCAGCATCACAGAGTAGTAACTCTGTGCATGACTGACAGGGCAGAGCATTTATTTAAAGAGTCTGGGCTCCTTCAGGCAGAGACCTTAATAAACACAGCGCCATCATCAAAACTGCATCGTAAGAAAAAAAAAGCAGACCTTATTCATCATGTCTTATATTGATCAAGATGCTATGTGTGTGTGTTTTTTTTAAATTAAATAAGTGTTTGAATCAATCATTACTCATTTTGGATATTGAGGAGGTATCAATGGAAGGTAATTTTCCAGGCCACTGGACAGTGAAATCCAATTATGTGCTAAAAGCCAAGTCTAAAAGCAAGAAAATTGTTCATATGATCAGAAAGGTTCCTGTTCTGGTGGCAGAAGGACGACATAATGGCAAAATCTGGCACCAAGATTTTATCAAAACTCACTCTGGAGGATTTACTGAAGAACTGCAGTGAAGTGTAGTTTAGAAGTTCTTGTACTTTACTGGAGTATTTCCATGTGATGCTACTTTCTACATTTCAGAGGGAAATATTGTACTTTCTACTCCACTACATTTATTTGACAGCTTTAGTTACTTTTCACATGAAGATTTGACACAATGGATAATATAACAAGCTTTTAAAATACAACACATTGTTAAAGATGAAACCAGTGGTTTCCAACCTTTTTGTCTTTTGACGTCTTACAAAAAGCAGTGTGTAGTCGGGGTCACATTTCACATGTCTATGAGTTGTTAACAGCTCCACCAAATAGTGATTTTTCCCTCTAAACTTCTCACATGCTTTCATTTCAATAAATGTTCAAATGATCCAATATTTCAGCAAAAATCAAAGATTAGAGAAAAAGTCCAGAAACTGAAAACAGATTTGTTTATCAGCTGCAACAACTGTAATAATTTTGATAACTGGTTGTTTTTAGTCATGGATAAAATATGATCCAAATTCATATTTTGTGGTTGGTTGATGGTTTCTTTAGTCTTCTATGACAGTAAACTGAATATCTTTGGGTTATTAACTGTTGGTCAGGAGAAAACAAGACATTTGAGGTCGTCACCTTGGACATTTCCGCTCTAAACTTCTCACATGGTTTCATTTAAACAACTATTTGAGGCATAAATAAGTAAAACTACCCAATATTTCACAAAAAAAGAGAAAATTTAGAAGGAAAAGTCCAAAAACTGAAAACAGATTTGTGTATCAGAACTTTGTTTTTTCTTCTTTCGTCTCCCATTAATCATCTCACGACCCCTCAGATTTATCTGCTGACCCTTTGGAGGGGCCCCGACCCCTAGGTTGGGAACCAGTGGACTAAACTAGCTAACTGTATATAAAGTAGTGTAAACTAGCTCCACCTCCAGCAGCTACAACAGTAACATGCTGCTCTAACACTGATGCTTCACTATTAATAATCTAATGATGTCATATATAATAATATATCAGTCAGAGGGACCAAACCACTACTTTTACTGCAACACTTTAACTACATCAAGCTCTGAATACTTATATACTTTTACTGTAGTAGGGTTTTTCATGCAGGATTTTTGCTGTATTGTTTTTTTTTACTGAATTAAAGTATCTGAGTTTTTTCTTCCATCTCTCTTCTTCTTTTCTCTCACCTCTTTTTGTTCATTGCAGATTCTGCACAGCCACACTGGACATGTCCTGCTGTTACTGGAAATCCCACATTTGCTACACATGTGCTGCAAAGAGGCAAATACATGAGACACACACACACACACACACACACACACACACACACACAGAGAAGCATAATCTACAGTAATAATCCCACACAGACTTTAGCCCCTGATGGCCGGTGCATACAGCATATATATTTTTACAGTTCAGAAAGCATTAACCTTTACTTAGTTATCAGGAGCAACAACAAGAAACAGAATGTGATGCATAATATCAGGAAATACACAGTGTGTGTGTGTCAGAACATGTTAGCATATGGTCCACCGGCTGCTCATCGCCGTAGGAAACCTCTTATGATCTACAAAACATTATAGAAAATATAGTAAACAGAAGTCCCGTCCATGCAGAGCAGA
The DNA here is from genome assembly GCA_029490765.1 of Euthynnus affinis. Taxonomy (NCBI): domain Eukaryota; kingdom Metazoa; phylum Chordata; class Actinopteri; order Scombriformes; family Scombridae; genus Euthynnus; species Euthynnus affinis. Next base: position 27,084,344 of record CM055855.1, read on the forward strand.
GGAGCGTTGCATGCTTGTGTAGTGTCTGCTTTCCTTCCTTAACTGAAGCAGAAACAATCAGGCGTCCACCCACCTTTTTGCACTGCACACAGAGGACAGCTGTGACCCCCTGTGGTCCGAAGGACGACCCACAAAGCAGACAGCGCGACTGCCCGTCACCACAGGCTGTCCTCTTGATATTATCCAGGCGACTGGAGAGACGCCTGAGAACATAAAAAATAAGCACAAACGCAAACTTGGCGTTGCTTTTACACCAAAAAAACAACAATAACAGAAAAAAGATAATTCAACTCAGCGAGCATCTGCATTCATGTCTGATTGATGTGATTCGGTGCAACAGTGACAACAGTTTTCCATCTCACTCGATCCTCTCCTGCTCCATGGCCTCCATCATGGCAGCGCGAGCCAGGACGCTGTTGATGATCTCCTTTTCCTCATCTGTGAGCTCCTCCCCCGGGGGGCCGCCAGACATGTTCATCGTCCACCCCACCAAAAAAAAAACAAACCTGAACACACACACACACACAGAAAACAAAAATAAACACACAGAGTTTGCACGCAAAGTGAAAATGCAGCAACACGTAAGAGCATTACATGATGGTGATTTCTAACATATCTGAGCTGTGAAGGATCATTTAGTTGATTATAAGGTGATTATTGCAGAGTTATTGCTGTTAGAAGAGAAGACAGACGCTCTTCTTCTTCAGTGAAGGCCCTGAAATTATGGAAAAACTCTCCTGAAGGTCTGAGGCTCACGGCTCGGTACACGTTTCAATCTTTTCTGAAACATACTTTTATAGACGTGTTTTTATGTGATGTCATATTTCATCATGTTTTATCGTTCAGTACTCACGGTTTTAATTTCCCCACTGATCTTTGCTTCACCTTTCTGCGGGCATCGCTGTAGTTTCACTAACTTAGCGATTCGAACGGTGTAAAAGTCGTTTTTATTTGGATTGTCGAGGGTTCAGAAGTGGATGAGGATCATGTAAGGAGGGCTGGATGGTGGTGGACGAGAGGGAGGAAGGGGTTGGGAGCTGAAGGTTGGTCGTGTACAGCAGGATGATGGGTCGAGGAGAAGGATGAAGGAGGTTGATGGCATGTGGCTGGAGCGTCTATGAACCCGGGGGTCAAGACTCTGTGGTTCCTAATATAGAACAAGAAGTATTAATTATGGAAGTATTAACCCTAGTGGGCAGGGTGGGAGGACACCAGAGTACCCGGAAACCCACTGAACACGGGGAGAACACGCAAACTCCGCACAGAAAGGAGCTGGGGCGACTGGTGTTCAAACCCAGGACCTTCTAGCTGTGAGGCATCAGTGATAAACACTGAGCCACCGTGACGCCCATAGAGAAGGGAGAGATGAGGAAAAGTGGTTGGAGGGGGGAGGAACGTGAGACGAACTGGAGAGGAAGGGGACGGATGTGCCTTTATAGGTACGCACAAATGATTGGATTAATGAGGCGCAGGTGTTTGAACAGGGCGTGGTCTCGCTCCTGAACTTCATTAGTTTTAACACTCAAAAAAAATGTGATTCTGCTTTGTGTTTTGTTTATAAATGTGCAGACAGTGCTTTATAAATAAATAAATATATCATTATAAGTGTTGCTGGGTTGTTGTAGCTGCGTTTTAAAGTTTAAAAATGATTTGTGGTGAACTGACAGACAGAAAATAAAGCACACATTTCTTGCAGGTGTAAATCAAATAAATATGTGTGTTTCATAATTTCGTGGTTTCCCGTGATGCTTGTAAAACTGCAGAAACGAGCGCGATGCAACTGTGACGTGCTGGAAAATGTTGGTATCCAAAAATGAGATAATAATATTGTGTCTTCCCCAGAGAACAATGACAGTCAGTTATATCACAGCAAATATATCACATATTACAACTCTTTATGTGTTCTGTCTGTTTGACTTTATATAACAAATAATATAAGTTTAACTGCCTGTTTAAAGTTTCTCTCTCAGCTGCTGTTAAGTTGCTCTTTAATGCGACAGAATAAACAATAAAATGAAGAAAAAATGACAGTTTAGGATCATTAATAAGGTTTATATGAACATAATAATGCAATTAAAGGGCGGCATTATCTATTATTAGCTCCTAATAACAGCATTGTTTACTTAATTTAAGTATTAATAAAGAAACAAACAATAGAGCACTGATTATCTACTAGTCACACCGTTTATTCTAAGGTGTAAATCACCATCTGGTTTCATTTTTTATTGCCTCCTTATCTACTTATTTAATATCTATTATTCATTACCTTCATCAGTATCTCAGGCTTTAACATATCTGATCAATTCTGCTTATCAAATATCATTTTTACTGTTGACATTTCTGCTTGTTGGCACTTATCTGGATGCCTTATACGTGTTTTTCTGCACATATTTGTATTATCTATGTTTTAATTGCATGTGTATTTACTCTTTTTTAAATTTGCCTTTCTGCACCGTCTTCTAGGAGCCACAAGACACTTTGTTGTGCGTGTTCTCTGAACTGTATAACGCCAATTAACTTGAATTTAATTTAATTAAATCCACCAAATATTTTCCTGTTGACTGTGTACAGAAGCCTGTGTGAGCTGGTTATGCAACGTTTGATCAAGATAACTGTATTTGTTGCATGCATAATTGTGAACCGCAGCCCTTAAGGCTACAGATGGAACTTTAATAGCTGCTCTGCTGCCTTGGGATGGTGACACAGATTTACCTGCTTCCTGCTGAGTGTTCATGCATATAAAGATGTGAAGCAGGCAAATGCAGAGCCTGACCAAAGCTTAAAATATGCTACAGCTAACACTCTCTGATCCTATCTTCTCTGAATTCTTCTTATTTGTATTGTTATTTTAAAAAATGGAAAGAAGAAAAGAGTCTACAGCCACGCTAGCAGCTCTGTGAGGCTGTAAATGTTATTATCAGCTCAGTGACAATGACAATGCTAACATGCTAATGTTTAGCAGGTATAAGGTTTACTATGTTCAGTATGTTTAGCATGTTAACATTTGCTCAGTAGCACTAAACACAAAGTACAGCTGAGCCTAATGTGAATTTCATTAAATTTGCAGGTATAATTTTTGACATGTTTGATGAAAGAAGTTCTCCAATTTAGCAATTTAGCAATTTAGCGCAGCACTTCTAAAATACTGTCGGACTCACAATGGACAGTCTATTCTTTAAAAAAAAAAGAGAAAGAAATCAATACAACAGTAACCAGAGATGAAAATGAAAATAATCTGTCTTTGTGGAGTTTGAAAGAAGTGACGTTAGCAGACTTCTGTAGCTCCTCATCTGTGCTGGATGCTAACAGCTCAAGGCTACATTAGCCGCTATTAGCATAACACACCAGAACAAAGAAGAATAAAAAGTGGAACAAAAATGATTCCACACATTCTTCTTCATTCTTAAAGAAACAGCACCTACGTTACCCACAATTTAACTCGAATCTATTCATTCAACTGTACAGATTCTGGTGTGTTATGCTAGTAGCGGCTAATGTAGCCTTGAGCTGCTAGCCTCCAGCACAGAGATGAGGAGCTACAGGAGTCTGCTAACCTCACTGTTCAAACTTGTAGTCTTCAACCTCAACAAATGACTTGACAGATTTCACACAGCAGCTCCCTCTGGAGACAAAAAAAGACTTTATACTGCTATATTATACTTTTTACACACATGCAGCGTGAAACACTAACTGATGTGGACGACTTGACATGTTTACAGTCTGTTGCTTATGGAGATAATTTGCTAGTCTTTTTTTTTTTTTAATCAATAATTAACAATAAAATTGCAGATTGAAGTGCTGCACCAGTGAGTAGTGGGTAAGAATAAAGCTGACCAACGTTTCACAGATAATTACAGTCTGTAGCTTCTCCTGCTGCTGCTGCTGCTGCTCAGCCATCATGTCAACAAAAAGTCAGTTTAGTAGCTGTAAGAACTACTAATAGTAGCTGTTTGGTAAACTGAAGCTGAAGGTAATTTAAGGAAGCAGTGGCTAAAGAAACAGCATGTAGCCTAAGTAGAGTTTAAGGGATCACGGAGGGTACTGATGGCAGTAATGCATCCTGAAAATGAACATGAGATGTGGAAATGGTCATCCAGGCTTTTAACACAATCTAAGAGAAGCGATCACATCACACCAACCTTTACTGCCCTTCACTGGATGCCTGTGAATTTTAGAATTGATTTTTAGGACTTTACTACTTTTAAATCTTTGCATACATCTGTGACCTGCTCACTCACATCGAGCGCCTCCAAACATCGACCTGTCACTGTCGGAACTCTGTATCTTCTTTTAAATCTTGAAACTACTTTTCGTTTTATGGCTTTTACTTAACTGATGGTAATTTATGTAACTATTCTACATGATTTTATCTTGATTATTTACTTTTAAAGCGCTTCTAAAGTGGTTCTATATATTATTATACATCCAATAGTTGCTGAGACGTTTCACTTACATCCACAAATGTACCTCATGGTGATGCTAAAGGAAAAGTCAGTAGGATGCAACATCTGTGTCTTTGTAAAGTTTGGTACCAAACCATCCAGTAGATGTTTGAGATATTTCACAATTTAAGAGAAAACTTTGACCTGCTGGTGGCCAAAGAATCACTGAAGTCAGTAAGATAATAGTGAGGCTAAAAGTAAATAAATGAATAAATGAATAAAATAAAACGCTGCACATACAAACATTAGACAGCAGAATAAAACCAGTGATTAAGGTTAAACTCCCGCCATTAAACCTGTGAAAACAAGCAGTTCCATGTCGGCTCTGCAGGGATTTTCAACTGTCAGCGAACAGACGCTCCTCTTAAAAAGGTCTGAGAGGAGCTCATTTGATTGGCCGGTGATTTATTCCGGCTCCACCGCACCTCCTGATGCACCAGCACTTGTGGCCATTAAATTCCCAAACATCTGCCGGTCACGTCCAAGCAGCCACAAAGCACCAAGTAGCCGTCCTGCTGTTGCTGCTCTCTCTCTCTCTGTATCTGCATTAATTGAGGACGACTGCTGACTGTGGAAAGCCAGCCGTTCGCTTGCAATGTGTTATTGAAGTCTGGCCTAGCAGTGTGCACGCCTGAAGATATTTCCACTACAGAGAAGTGCACTCATTATCTTTTGACAAGAACATTGTTAAGGAGAGGGGGAAGCATGACCTCTCCTATTCTCAGCCTCAGGTCTAAACCAGGCTGCTGGAACAGTTGACACCTCCCTGATTGGCTGACTGTAAGCACATTTATTCTCATCTTTCTTCTGGATTCCTGACCTGCTAATGTCATCATTTCACTCTTCGCTTGGCTCGTCAGTGTCTGAACTAATCTTCGGTGTAGGTGCAAGGTGTTATACGACTGTGTCCAAGCATTAAACGTCACATGACATCAGGCGGCAGCTGCTGAGTAAGAATGTTTTAATGCCTCGCTTAGTTAACGGCTCGCTGCCCTTTCATCTTTTCTCATCGCTTCTTTCGCTCCCTTAAAAAATGTCCCGTCCCCCCCTAAACGCATGCAAATGTCAGGGGTGGCTGTCATTGCGGTATGTGGCGACCTGACAGATTGATGTGTGTGTGTGTGTGTGTGTGTGTGTTATCCGTCGAGCGGTGACTCACAGGGCTGCAAGTGTCTGCCATTTCAGAGCATTTCCTTTTTTTTTTTACTGACCCCCACCTTTCTCTCTCTCTAAACCCTTCAAGGCAAACACACACACACACACACACACACACACACACACACACTGTCATTATGAATCAGATCACTGCGGTTGTGAAGCGAAATTACAAATGTGAAAAACATGAAAAGAAAGGAATTCACATTTTTGATTTATTAGTAATCGAATCATTGTATAACTATTCAGATCTACATAAAGGAGACGTATCACACACATTTCCAGCCTCTATATTTATATTCTGGTTCTCTACTGGAATAAAAACTCCTTATTTATCTTCTTCTGGTCCTTTATGCAGCCCCTCAGTTCAGCCTCTGTCTGAAACAGGAAGTTTTAGCTCCTGTCTCTTTAAGGCCCCGCCCTCCTGATGCTAAGCTAAGCTAGCCATATAGGATATAAGATCTTCAGCTCGTACAAAATGCATCTCACATCACTCCTGTTTTAGCCTTGTAGTGTAAACCCAGATACAAGACAGTGACACTAAGGTGAAACACACTGCTGCAGAGTAATTTGCTTGATGAAACTGTTTTGACGGGTTCCAGTAGACATAAGTTCACCATGATGTCTTACGTCAACTATACTATACATAATCATGTTGTGTTTACCTCACACTGATCTGTAGCAGCTGTAAGAGGCAGTAGGCCAAACACAGGAAGTCACCTACTATTTAACAAAAGGTTTGAACTTGTTTATGTAACCTCACTTCAAAACTTGTTAGAGCAGGTTTGGAAATAACTGTGAAAAATAGCAACTCTAAAAAATGAAGGGTCAAGCAGGTGTTGTGAGATAATGGTGCATCAGATTGGGCAATAGTGGGAAAATAAAGGAAAGGTGAGAAGAATCAGATGAGACTAAACCTATTTTCAAGTTCACAGCTTAGTAACAGCTGACTGAGTAATTTTATAATAGTGTAATTGGTCAAGAAGGTTTGTGATGACCACAGGAGGCGTGAGCAGAGCTAGCTAAAGGTATATACGCAGCGTCCTGTCTGAAGCTAGTCAGAACATGTTTGGTGTTTCCTTGTGACGCCGTACCTGTTCTCCTTTTGATTGTCGACATTAAAAATTCAACTTTGCTGCTCAGACTTTTTGTCTCCTGCTGATTTTCTTGAACTTCTGCAAGTTTTCTGTTTGATTGACGCGTTTAACAAAACGACCTGACAGCCTCTCTGCGTCGGCTGCCGGTGAAGTCCAGCATTGATTTCTCTTAATCACCTATAAGACCTCACACGGTTCAGCTCCTGCATATATATCTGCAGCTACTAAGCCCGTAATCCACCATGCGGTCACTTAGGTCTTCCAATCAAAACCTGTTGGCTGCACCACGTGCCAAACTGAAAACCAGAGACGACCCTGCACCCAGAATCTCCTCACCTCCATCAGATCAGCTGATTCTGCTCACTGTTTGAAAAAAAACCTTCTACCTACCTTCTACCTACCATACCTTCTGATATGTGCTCTGGGTGATGTCTTAAGGTGTTCTTGAATGCATCTTTAATGGTTTTTGTGTCCTATTTTCCACTATTTGTCACTCTAAAGCACTTTGTAACCTGTTAAAAAAGGTGCTATATAAATAAAATTTTACTTTATTTTACTTATTTCCTGCAAGAAAACAAATAAGCGTCCAATTATTCCTTTTAAGGTATTAAAAGTAGATATACTTATTATGCATTATGGCCACTGTCAGTGTTATTTTACCATATAAATCAATATTGCTGATGCTTTAATGGGAAAGTTGAACTTTACTGTTGTAGCAGGTGGAGCTAATTTAAAGCATTTTTTACATTGTTGTGTATTTCAATCTGCAACAGTGCATCACATTTTGTATGTTGATGCCAGTTTTTATGCGGAAAAAGTGGTATAAAAAGTAAAATACTCAAGTAAAGCACAAGTACATGAAAACTGTGTTTACCACAACCGCAAATTATGATGTTTTGAATCAAACACACACAAATAAATCTTTCTTGGTGACATTTACGGAGTTCAACACTGTAATTTTTATGTAATACATCATCTCGGCCATGAATTCGAGTCGGTTGTTTTCCTCCCTCACAGTCACGTGCACACACACACTCACACTCATGCACACACACGCGCGGTATGAATTGATTATTGACGTGAGCAGTCGTTGCCTTTACAGGAGATCAATGTGCAGCAGGACATGACACTCCCATCTGACTCTCAATGTCATCGGCTGAAGAGCGCAGACGCCGCCTCCACATGACAGCACATCGATACCGGCCCTCTTTTCACCCCGTTGTTTACTACCAGCGCTGCCGACGCTCTCATTGATTCTGGTCAAGTTATGTTTATGGTCTTTTTTTTTTCTTTCTGTTGGTGGCGATAAAAAAAAAAGGGCAATGAGATTAAATGATGATTAGAAACATCGGCTGCAGTAAAGCGGGCTTTTTATCGGGCCGCCGTGGTGACGAGAGAGTTGAGCTGAGAGATTAGAGAGCTGAGACTCAGCGATAACTCCGAGATCAAAGATACATTTTTTTTTTTTTTTTAGCTGGTTACAGTTTACATCAAAGTCAAGATAAACTGCAAATTACTCTTCATGATGTACGTCTAGTTTTTTTTTTCTCCCAGTTTGTAATCTGACTGTTTTTGTAGTTATAAAATAAAGTCAAATTGTAACCAGGATGCTTTTTTAACAACACGTTCTCACTCCTCACATACCGAGGCTCGGTCAGGTCAGGTTTTTTAAACACACAGGGCACTCCTTTAGAGTCCTTTTTTTAAAAGATAGTTATATTTTATGGTTTGACAACACTGCAGTTAAGGTCTGATTAGGTTTAGGCACAAAAGCACCTGGTTAGGGTTAGGGAACAGTCACGGTTTGGGTTAATATAAAATAAAGACAGCTTTTCCAACTTTCAAAAGTACAGAGCCCCTAAACTCCCAAAAGTTGTTTTTTTTTTTATCTTGTGCACATAAGTTATTATCTTGAGGGAACAAGTTATTTATCTTGTACGCAATATGAACTATATGGACTCATATACGTCTGTAACGACTTGCTAAACAGCAACTATATAAATGGTAAATGGACCATACTTGTATAGCGCTACAAATCACATTCACCCATTCATACGCTGAATGGGTACAGGGGCTACCATACAAGGTCCCAACCTGCCCATCAGAGGAAACTAACCATTCATAATCATTCACACACTGATGGCACAGCTATCAGGAGCATTTTGGGGTTAAGTGTCTTGCCCAAGGACACATCGACATGCAGACCTAGAGGAGCCGGGAATCGAACCGCCAATCTTCCGATTAGAGGACGACCCACTCTACCTCCTGAGCTAATCAAGTTTTATTTTCATCTCGGAATATCATACAGTGAAATTCTTGCTGTTCTTGCACAAAGACATAGGATTGTTATCAGCTGAGATAAATAACTTGTTCGCACAAGATGAAATAAATACCACTTTTTGGGACTTTAGGGGCTCCGTACAAAAGTCAGCTTATATAGATGTGAAGTTAATAATGCATGTCTTACAGGTGTTGAAATGAAGATATTAAACATATCTGTGGTTCGCAGAAACGTACAACGCCAATGTTTTTTTATTCTGGCTGAAATTTGTCAGCTTGTATAGACGTCGTCGGTGTCACTGCGACTGTTTCAGACGGTTAAACAGAAGTAAGAGTTGGACTTCCCTGCAGTAACCAGCGCATTAAAAAGTGACGTTATCAAGCTTCAGTGTGTGACAAGTGGGGGAGTGAGAATGGGCTGTTCATTGTCACATGTAAATATATTTCTATGGATGTCGGATGTTATCACGTCAATAATCACAGTCGTTCCTCTTCGTATCGTTCGGTATCACTACATGAAACACTCCTGCTGCTACTGAGATGATGCGGTTTCCTCCGAGCGTCACTTAAGGAAGCCGAACTCCTCCTCTGTGACTTACAACCAAGGACACGCCACCACATGAAGCTCGGTTTGATTTACACCTGTTTTATGGAGGGAGTTGACCGAGGGGCGGATCGACCTCCGGGCAGCAGCGGTACTTACGTGTGTGTGTGTGTGTGTTAAGAGATTATAGGTCATAACTTGAACCGGGTGTTAACCACTCCACACGATGATGGAGAGGAGTGACAAGGCCGTTTTCATCTAGCCGCTTCTACTGCTCCAAAGCTATTATTGAAAATCAATGCAGGGGAATGATTAAATTTGAGATATCTCATTTAACTTTCACAACGACGGTGATGACTAAAGATCCTCTTTTTAAAAAAAAAAAAAATGTAGATTGTCAGAGGATTTTGTTTTTCTGTGCCAATGAACAGAAAAAGTGCATTTCTGAGATCAAAGCAGGATATTTTTAGGAGCAGCGTGCTGTTCTGTAATGTTTGCTCCTTTGTTATCTGTCATATTATCAATGTGTTTGACAGTTTGTCTTTATTCCTGCTTGTCTCTCTGTTTGTCTGCCTGTCTCTCCCTTGAGGCACCTTCAGACTCTGCAACAGCAACAATCGTGTAAATTTATTGCCTGCCATCACTGTGCAAGACGCCTGTAATAAAACTCTGTTCACAATCATAATAATGTATATAAAGATGGACGTGGCGAGGTGTGACGTCACCCGTCTGTTTGAAACGGAGCCAGTTTGAAGCCCAGAGTTGCATCTTTTCCATTTGGAGCCAGAAGCTTCTAGATAAGGAGAGCAGGCTGTTGTCTTTAACGCTCTGGAAACCATGGAGGTATTATAAGAGCTGGATACCGGACTAAAAATGGCCTGGTGCATACACCAAAAAAAGTTTCAGGCTTCCAGGTTTGCTTCTGCGTTGTGCGACCCGCTGAATATACGTGTTGTAGTAGTAGTGTTTCCTCCCGCTCGGCCCAAAGACGTCACAGATTTTTAGTTCGCTCTTCCCGGCTTGAGGAAAGTTTTACAAACATAAAACCTCCATGGATCAAAAGTTCATAATATAGAAAGAGTAATAACTGATGATGTTTGCAGTTCGAGGCGTCCTGTCAACAGTTTTACAGCGCTTACAGTGCTTTTTGGGCCGCAGGGTTTTTTTTCCAGCTGCAATACCGCAAGTGGCCACTGGGGAAAAACTGGCTGAGCGGTGGCGCCCTATCCAGCTCTTATTACACATCCATGCTGGAAACACACTGCGCTACCTCAGACCCAAGCTAACGCCAGCTTACTGGGAACACCAAGCAGTGCACACTTGGGCTAACGTTAGCTACTTTAGCCAAATTCATGGATGTATAAAGAGAACTGGATCCAGCGTCGGAGGCGGGGCCTCGTTCATTGCTCTGGAAGTTGCTCAGTGGGGCATGAAGCAAAAAAAAATCGACTTTCATACCTGGATCTTCTATATTGTGCAGCTCATAAAGTGAGCGCACTAGTGACTTCCACTGGCCGGTTTAGCCCTCTGGCTAACATGAATGTGAATGAACCAATTCAATCATGCAGCTCTGCTAGGTTTCTGAAATGTGATCAGACTGAACGGATTTAATTCTGATGGTGAGATGAATCATTTCATGGGGGTTGTGATGCTCAAAAAAAAGTATCTGCTGATTTACAGACGTCTCTTTCTCAATGTAAGTGTATGAGAGAAAGCATCACATGACGTTGTAGTTACACGGTTTGGCCGCTGTATCCAGTTCTCTTTATACATACATGGCTAAATTGTGCTAACAGGCTAGGTATCACAATCAAGCACAATTAAATTGCCCACATGGCAGACATCAAATCATCTCATCAGAGATTGGGACCAGAATGACTCGTTGAAAACACAGACTGACTCAGTATTTCTGGAGAGAAGTTGAAGCTTTCTGAATGGAAGCCAGTTGGAGCCTCTAACGGCTGACTGTGACACTTTAAAACACTTAAAGTTGTGGTAGTTGCTGTTTGCCTCTTATACTAAACGAAGCTCACAGCTCTAGCTTCATAGTTGATGACATGATAGTGTTGTTCCTCTAACACTCACCAAGAAAAGCAGAGAAATGCTATTCTCTGTTCCTTTACAGTAGATGCTGCTTGGTCACAATCTGTCAGACTTTACTTTTATCAGCTTGTGACGTAAATTTGTGGCGAATCTATGACGTAAATACAGAAAAAAGAAAAACGTGTATGAGGGCAGAGACACGTCATTAGCTTGCGTCATCCATCTGCAGCTCTGACGTGTGTTTTCCCCCCTAAACTTTATTTTAAAAAAACAAACAAAATCGCAGCCCTCATGAAATGTCACATCAGCCAGCGTATTCTGCGTCACAGCAGCAGTCACAGAATTTTGGTCTTAAATTTCTGACACAGATCAGCATTTTGCCTCGAGTTGTTTCTGCTCGCCGAAGCTCCAAATCAGTCATAGGTGGACAAGTCTCACGGGGTTATTCCAGGACGCCGTTTTGGATTCATGACCGAAGATTTCGTCAGTTTTCTCTCACGATTGTCAACTTTTATATCAGACGGCGACTCAGTCTGTCTGTCTCCCGGCTGCTGGAGAGAACGGCAAAGTAGGTCTTCTGTAATCAAGACCTGTTATTAACATTAATACAAATTGACATGCAAAAAAAAAAAAAAAACTACACACATACACACACTTTGCCCCCTACTTTCACACACACACACACACACACACGCATACATGCACACAGACTGTGCGTGCAAGCAAGCAGAGCTGTCACACACGGTCAGTGGCTCAGAGAAAAGCATCGCAAATTGACGTGAAGTAAAAGGAAACCGAGGCATTTTAGCTCTGTGAGACTATGTGGGCTGAATAAGAGCTGCAGGGCCACACACACACACACACACACACACGGTAATTTATGTGAGCACACAAGCAAACACACACACACACACTGCGTGAGGAGTGTGTAAGCGCTGCAGGGAGGAAAGCTGACAGATTGCGTCATTCTGTGTTTCCTGCGATGCCGAGGGCCTCCCTACTTATGACTGATTTTACTCTTCTTCTCTTTTTTTTACTCTTCTTTAATATTTAATATTCATGTTTTAGGTGCACAAGAAAAAAAAAGTGCTTACTCTTAATAAAAATAGGCATCTACATAGTAGAAGCTGTGCTGAATAATTTATCTAATGATTAGATAGTAATTATTCAACAAGGAAAGACAGAAAAGCTTTTAATGTCGGGATCGACTCAGGTTGAAGGATCATTTCAGAGTCACTAAAGCTGCGTCTCTAATCACACACTTCTGTATTTACACTTCACATTTTGAGTACATAAGTGCGTTCACACCGAGAAGTATGTAAAAATGCGCTGCGAGTACCCAGATGGTTCCCTCAAAACGGTCAGAAAGTTGAGTGTGGAACTACGGACACTTCTCACCCTCAATGGCCGCCATCTTGGCGGGGGAGGGACCGACTTTACAAACTGGAAATGGAGGCTGGGTACGTTTTAACTACAGTGAACATCACCACATTATACAAATGTAAGTTATACGTGTGTTTTTAGCACTAAGCACCACTGAACTGCTGTCAGATATAAAAGCCATCAGTATGTTTTTTGGGTTGATTTAACGGTCTGTAATGATTTGGTAGCACGAACGATAACGTGAATGCTAACGCTAGCTAATGCTAACGCTAGCTAATGCTAATTTGCCGTCTTCGTTTCCGGTAAGAGCACAACAGCAGTGTTTGATTTGAGACGACACTATCCTGTCCTACTACATTTCAGAGGTAAATATTGTATTTCTTTACTCCACTATATTTATTTACATCTTAGTTACTTTTCAGACTAAAATTGGACATAAAATAACATCATGATGAGTTTATAAATTACACTACACTGTTAAACCAGTGGTTCCTGAATGTTTTGGCTTGTAGTCCCTTACAAAAAAAAATCAAATAGATAACAGTTTGAGGTCAAAAGAGGTAAAATTCTGTAATATTTCACAAAAAAAAATGTATAAAAAAGATTAAAGAAAAGTTCTGAAAAATTAATCTAAATGTATGTAGCAGAACTCCTTCTGTCCTACCTGATCTATCATCCCAAGACCCCTCAGATTAATCTTATGACCCTTACAAAGTAAATTTAGCTGGTAACACTTCTTTACTTTTACTTTTTGAGTAGGATTTTAAATTCAATACTTACTTACTGGTAATGAAATATTACATTTACTTATGTAAAGGATCTGAGTACTTCTCTCACCACTGGATAGACTTTAATTCCTTGTATATCTAAACATATTTGGCCAATAAAGCTGATTCTGATTATTTTAGTTTAATTGCTGAGATCTAGTCACTGGTAAGCAACCCATAAGAACTGGTAGCAAGCCATAAGGTGGGGAAAAAAATGACATGAGGCAGGTGTAAAGAAACCAAAGCCAGTATGTATTCTGACAGATGGAGGTTTCAGCTCAGCAGTGGTCCTCAGGCCTGTTTGTACTGATGTTAATGGAAGAGACCTTTGTCTGATCCAAGCCTTTCTGTGTTCTTCACACCATTTACTGCCTGTATTTGTGCACACACCGAGCATGTTACATTTTCTCTGGGTTTTTTTTTTTTAATACCTTAGCTTCCTTTTTTCAGCATATTTGACTGACCTGCTTAGGAAACCTTTTTACATTGATTTTTTTCTTATTATTCTCACTCTATAGGTCACCAAGATGATTACCCACCATCCTGTGTGATAAATTTTATGTCCGAGCTCCAGGAGATAGCAATGCAGAAATATAATATGAAAAATACCAGTCCTGGATCAGGGCTACTACAACGTTTGACAGATTATCTGAACCACCTCAGCGATGGGAATGACGGCTCTTTGAACCAGTTACCCTGGATATCAGCTGGATGCATCTCCATCAGCTTCATCAGGACATGTTTCTAATGTTTTTTTACGATACTGAATACACTTTTACATTGATTCATTGATGAACGCCACCGCTTGGTTTGGTTTGGAGATATTTGTTTTGTTGTGCTACATATCACAACGTCTTGACTTTGTTCTTACTAACGTGACCAAACTCTTCATAATGAAGGAACATGTCATACAGTGCAGTGATGTGGCTCACTGACATGTTTTTAATAGTTTTTGGACAACCACTGAGGTCTACAGCACAGAGGAATAAGACATATCAGGCTTTGGATGCAAACTCAATATTTGTTAGTAGATGAGTTCATTGTTGGTTTGGATCCAAACATGAGATTTGTTGACAATAAGAAAAATAAAGAAAATGTACAGCTTTATCCTTTAAAGAAGTAGTCATTTTAACCCAAACCGTGATCTTTCCCTAAATCTAATCAAGTCCTTTGTGTGTAAAACCTAATAAAGTCTGAACCAAAACATTTTGTTGTACTTGTTGATAACCTAAGAACAAACCCCAACAATGAAGGATGGGGGAAACTCTCAGAATTAAACTGTTTAATGGGAAAACAAACTTCAACACAACACAGAAATTATCCTTTAAAAGAAAGAATCAGTATACAAATCACATTCTTTTACACTTTTAAGTCATTTATCCTGAGCTATTGGATCCCTCATTGGACCTCAAATGAGGCACATCATCTCAGGAAACCCAGTTCAAACAACCTCATCTACTACACCGGCAAAACCCTCGTTATTTACGGTACAAGGAACATTCCCCAATGACTCCCAACACTCCCGTCTGAATTCGACTGGAACGTTTCTACACACTCATACAACTTCCCTCCTTTCCATGACCCCATTCCTTTTCCTCACACAGCTGAGAGATTTCATCCAAGCATCAATCCTCCATCATCATCACCATCAACATGCTCACACAAAGCTTCATCCATTCATCCTCTCACCCATTCATCATCATCATCATCATCCATCTATCCGGTCTCACCTCCACTCCACTCCTCCGCTGAGACTCGTCAGACTAGTGAGGAAGCAGCTTATGGAGCTTAGTTCTGCAAAGAAGCATCACCACCTACTTTATCCCCTGTCTGATGACTCTCTGGGGATGGTTAACTTTCACACACACGCACACACACACATTCATGCAAACCATTTGCTGATGACTGGTGGGTAAAGCCAAGCGTAGATATAAGAGTAATCTGGTCTTCAAATCCCAACATGGGTGGCTGAGAGCTTTGACGTCACATCATTTTCTAGAAAATCCTCTGTGTGGTGGAGGAGGTGACAGGACAACAAAACATGAGAGTCAAAGAAGGGTTTAAGATCATAACATCAAACACGAAGAGGCTGACGGCTGACAGGAGGACGGATACGGCGCTGTCACTCATATGGATGTGTTTTTTATAGATGGCACCACTTTAGCCCAGACTGAGAGATCTAAACAACTATCGCATGTTTTTCCTGAGGTTTTGGACAAACATTCATAGAATCCAGAGGATAAATCTTAGTAAACGATCCCGACTCTTTGACGTTATTTGGTTTTGAAACTTTTTCTTTATTGCATTGTTGACAGTGTGAATAACAGACAAGCACAAACAAGCAAACAGAAAAAAGTTGGATTGTCAAGTTTCTACAAACTGTTCCTGTGTTTTCAGTATGGTAGTTCTTGGTCTGTCGGTGGAAAGATAAGCCATTTCACCCATTTCTCTTGACATTGTTCGTCTTGAGTCTTTATCTTATCTCTAGCAATTTCGTTCACAATTCTCAACCAGTCATCTGGTGTTGGAGGATCCGGTTCACACCATCCTCTCGTGATTGTCTTCTTACAAGCTGCTAATAAAATCTTCAGTAAATATCTGTCCTCTTTCAACACAACATTCTCCGTCATATTGCCAAAATATAGTAACAAACAAGTCTTAGGTATATCATAGCCCAGAATCTCAACAATAACAGGGTGATGTTATTTGGTTTTGAGTGAAGTCTCTCAACTATTGGATGGATGGACATGAAATGAGATATACATGGTGCCTTCAAGATAAAACCTAATGACATTCATGACATTTCACTTAGAAAGGTCAGGCTTTATTTCAACAGCTCAAGGCTACATTAGCTGCTACTAGCATAAAAAACCTAAATCTAAGGGTGAGCTGTCAGGAGCTGAGTTGCATTGTGGGTAATGTAGACGCCAAGTTTTGTGAAGGACGATGTTTATAGTCTCTGTTCTCTCTATCTCTGTTTCTGCTGCATCGAACTGTCAATTGAGTCCAACAATCTTTTCTTCTTCTTTTTAAACCAAAAGCAAGTAATTGTTTAAAAAAAAAAAGAACACATGTAACAACAGTTGTTAGTAATTAGCAGCTTGTCGTGTGAACAGTATGTTTGCTTCGACCATCTGCATGTGTTGCTCTGCATGACAAGTTCAATACGAGAGGCGAACATCCATATGGTGAGTGGAAATGACTGCCTCTCTGTGTCTCTGGTGCGTGTGTGAATACACCAGAGGCAGCAGCGAAGCCACTAAACTGAGCCAAACAGAACGCAAACCTCAGGCTTATTGTCTATCTCTGTCTCTCTCTGTCTACTGTATCTGTCTCTCTCATTCCTCTGTGTGTGTGTGTGTTAGACTGCAGATTGAGGCAGTTTGTGAATCGTCTGGCTTCAACGCTGAGGAGGTCGGCTGCAGGATTACAAGCAGGACAGAGATAGAATAATGACAATGTACAAAATGTCAATGCGGTGTTTACGGCATGTTTTCCGCCGCTCCCAAGTGGCCAACAAAAATCAAAGTCCCCCTCCGGTCAAACGTGTTTTGCTCGTTATTCTCTTCAGCGTGCAGAGTGATGTATGTGCAGAGTTTGCTTTCACATTTATCTGCTGAAGGAGGGAAGTTTCTCAGTACTCAAATCTCAGTTTAACACGTGTACCTGCGAGCATGATTTGTGACATCACAGCTAGTTTTGGGAGCCTAGCTTGGCTCCGAAACTAGTCTCGGATGTAGCACGCATGAGGAGATTGTCCATGTTCTCACCTAGTGGAAGCACTTTGTTTGGTTTAGGTGAAGGATGGCGCCTTGGTAGAGCGAGCAGGAGGCAGGACATGATGGAAAAAGTATGAGCGGTCATAGAGCCAGTTGGTCGTCCAGTTAGACGTCTTCATTGGCGTCTTTGTGTAAATGACCCTTCCTCTTCACCCTCAGATGTTTGTATTCTTCCGGTTTTGCACCAGTCGGACGACACAGTGAATTCTCCAGAAAATGACCTGCTCAATCGGACACGATTCGGACGTTTGCGTTCACGGATGCATCTCCTCCAGGGCTGCAGTGCATGTGTGAAAGGGGCTTTACTCAAGTAAGATGTTGAACCTCGAAGCCAACGGCGCACAAACACTGAGAATGAACTTCACAGTGAAGCAGGAGACATCTTGTGTCCAGCAGGAAAACTTTTGAAATGAATAAAACTTACATATTCAGAAGGAAGAGTTGTAATTTTAGGAATTATTAAGGAGTTTGTTAAAGTTTTTTATGGAAAAACGCCCAAGGAGCCCACTCTGTTCTGACTGGATATTGACTGATTTCTCGGTTTAGCGTCTTCAGGCTAGGCTAAACTTTGGAGCTAACTCCACCGTCACCATTCTCTGTGTCCAACTACGCGATGCCGTATCACTTAATAGAGTTACGCTCGTTTCCCAGGCAACGACACAGTGGTTCACTCACGTCCTGAACAGCGCTGCACAGACTCCCAAACGCTAAATATTTCTGAATGATGGATATTTGTTGTTAATTCTGGCATTAAAACATATTTTTTGTCCTGGCGGGTTCTCGTTGATATAATTGTAGGAGAAACACTGATTCAGTAAACGTTCAGTACGTTTAGTAAACGCTCAGTAACCGTTGAGAACAGTTAGACCCAGAAGTCTCCGTTAGTTTGGAAGAGTCCAAAGTTGTGAAAACAGCGGGGGTGTTTTGAATACACCCCCGCTGTTTTCACAGGTAGTTTGTTAGTCTGTCCCTCCCGCTGCAGGAAATAATGGATTAATCCAGGAAAGCTGCTGATGTAGCACTTTTCTCCTTATGAAAGTAACACAGAGATTATTCAACCACTGAGAATTTAGTCTGACGAGAGCATATCGACCAACTAACCGACTAGTCGACCAGCAGACTGCAGCTCTAGTAAATACTGTATATGTTTTCTGTTATTTGGGTGAAAAGGAGTTACATTTCCTTGTGGGATTTACAGAGTACGCCAAGATAACTTTAGTAAAGTGAAATTCCTTCTAATGTATTGTCACCTGACTCTTCTTTGGTTTAATAATAACATCATTACTCTGTATAGAAACTGTAAACAAAGGCTCATAGAAGCCTCTGAACTCTAACAAACCAAATACAAATAACACAACACAAACACATGTTGTGTTGTTTAAGACAATAAAAGGCAGTTTCATATCTTTGGTAGGTTTTATATGGGCACCTGTCCAGTTCAAGTGTGTGAAATTACCTCTTCGATCATAAAACTGGGGTCAAGTCCATTCGGACCTAATCCGTTTAAGCAATCAATTGAAATTCATGAATCTCCCGTTTCCCATTACTTCCAGTGAGAAGTGTTCCACATGAGCTCATTCACTGGAGCGTTTAGCAATTTGGACGGTTGAGATGTACAGTAATTGACTTTCCTCCTCCTCCTCCTCCTCCTCAGTTGTGCAGCTGAGGCATTATCGTTCCCAGCACTCAGGAATTCTCTCGACACAGCGGGAGCAGCAGATGTGTTGCACAAATCCACAGTGGCCAGAAGTGTTTGATTAGCAGCGTATCACGGGCACACTGGGATCGTTTGCAGCCAGGAAGGACATGACAGAGCCGTAAACAGAAAAACCACTATGACGCTTTTATATGCTGCTATGTGTCGATCGCTTTCCTGTGTGACCTGAATCGCCCGCCGGGGCCTCGAGGGGGAAACACGTCGGACAAACACCGCCGCCGACCCGTGGATCAACCATTCATAAACTGTGACGTCCCCTCATTTGCAGAAATGTGAGCTATATGAGCCTCCTGAGACACAGATGATCAGTTAAAGGCTCCAGAAGTCAGACCAGAAGCTTTTTGTCTTTTTAAAAGTCGAGCCTCTTCCTGGTTCTGACTGAAAATCAGGCGCTGTTTTAGTCATTTTACAGGAAGTTAAAACAAAAACTTCAAATGTTTGCATTAAATCTACTCTACAGTTTTCATCTCGAAGACAAATGAAAAAAAAATCAACTCTAGAAGCTCAGAATAGATTTAATGACAACGTTTATGTAGCTTTGAACAAGAATGGCAGCTATGGTGGGTTTGGTTGGAGACAGATTGTGGTTTTGGTGAATAAATTATGGTTAAGGCATGGTTAGGGTTTGTTAGGCAACTTAAACAGCTGGGTAAAGTTAGCATTATGGTTAAAGTGGTACTGCAGTGATTTAGCATTACATGTCCACGAAGCTGGGAGACTTTCAAGAGACAGATTTAAATGGAGAGGCGTCAAAGAGCAGAAAAAAAACGATTAAATTCAGTTTTTTGTGCTTTCAATTAAGCATAACTAATAATGTGTTTGTCTTATGTGCACAGTCTCACTGTGGATCACTTGGATGTGAGGATAAACTTGATGTTTTGGCTGTTAAAAAGACAACATTTTGTTATCTTTGAGATCCTTTACACGTGTTTTACAAGACAGCTGCGATGTAAAAATGTCGATGATATTGTGCATGTCATCCGTTTCATAAAGACTCAGCTTCATCTTTGTCAAACAAGATTGATCAAATGTGCCAAAAACAAAAGGTGTTTGCTGCCATCTAGAAGGAAGAATTGAAAATATATGACATGAAATCAAAAGGAGAGCTTAAATCGTTAAAAAAAAACCATCTCCGTGAGATCTCTCAGGCTCAGTACAGCAGAGACTGAGATGAAAAAGGAAATTTAAATATCCTCTCCTACATTTCCCATGACGCCACTCAACAGCACCTTTCATTAGACCCTCTCTGCCTCTTAAAATTCCACCTTCCCAGATTGTAACGCTTGGTTTCTGTTATAAATTATAAAAGTGAATCCCGCTGACATCATCTGGGTCGCTCTCTGAAACTTTAACGAAACTCCTGGTGAACACATTACACGACTTTGCTTTCACAGGCCGAGCTCCGTTCCCTGACGTGACGAATAAACTGAGACGCAGCGTCGCTTTAGGGTGAAGGCACATTTCTGGAAAGATTATAATTACAGTTAATAAAAAAAAATATCAGAGAGAGGATGCAAATGAATGTCTGGTGCAGTACATACCCATCTGTCATCTACTTGCTCCACTGCTTTACTTTCAGCTTTGCTTATATAAAGGGAACAATATATTTCCTGCATTGCTGCTCTAAATTGTTCCTAATTCCCAATTCCCAGAATACTTGACTTTCCTAGGAATATGTGTTTTTATAATTTGGGTGAACCAACCCTTTAACAAACTGGGTTCACTTTAGTTTACTTTGAGGTGATGGTTCGTTAACCTCATATTGACAGCAGGATATATCATCACTAAGATGTTTTCTTCTTCTGAAAGCAGCACTTAAGACAATTACATCTTGACTGTAAACATCTCAGAAAGCACCGATGCAAGAAGGAAAATAAAAGAAAAACCTATGAGCAGGAAGTATTTCCCCTGAGTTCAGCAGGCGGGGAGTGTTGAGTTGGCGTGAACGGTTTCTGTTCAAGCACATTAGCCACATCAGTCAGCAAACCTGTATAATCCACCATCACCCACCGCACACAAACTGTAGTCAATACGGCTGATTGGGGGTCAAAAGGGGCATTCAGCGGGGATTACAGGGAGCATGGGAAAGAAGAGGTGGCTCGATAAACTCGACTGTGGTTGCGGATGATAGGACCAAATTAAAAAAAAGTGAGTGTTATGGTATTGCAAATTGATTTCACACACACACACATTTAATCCATGCCTCCTTTCTTCCTCCTCTCTCTCTCCTTCGTCTCGTCCTTTATAGTTTCACTGCTGCCACTAAACGTTAAGCAGCCAGCTTTGTGTAAGGAGATGACCAGTGACTAAAACAAAGAGACGGCACAGCGCCACGTCTTCATCTCTGCCGCTCACATTTAACTGTCCGCTTAGTGAAAGACAGCATTTCCTCACAGCTCTTTTATTTTATTTA
Source organism: Euthynnus affinis (assembly GCA_029490765.1). Classification (NCBI taxonomy): domain Eukaryota; kingdom Metazoa; phylum Chordata; class Actinopteri; order Scombriformes; family Scombridae; genus Euthynnus; species Euthynnus affinis. The sequence continues at coordinate 27,105,964 of CM055855.1, forward strand.
TTTATTCAGATGAGAAGATCAGTAGTACTCTATTATCTGTCCGTTAAATATGAAGCTACAAAGGAGACGCTTAGCTTAGCTTAGCATAAACACTAGAATTAAGGGGAAACCGCTATCCTAGCTAGCTGGTTGCGCTAGCTATTTGTAGGTTCAAAACTTTGCTTTAATATAAATGTTGGTTTTTACTAAGTGTAGCTTTACGCTTCACTAATTAAAAACCTAAATAAAAAACTAGTTCTTATATAGAGATGAGTTGTCAGTAAATATCTACAGCTACTAACTGTCAGGTGTAACTGTTGCGTTAGCTAGCTGATGAACCAACTGACAACAGTAACATTAGCTGATGTCGTTATTATTAGTTAAAGATTCTCTACTTGTTGTTTGTATGTTTTGTTGTTGTTGTGTTTTTGTTTGTGCTGTAGTCCAGAGGCTGTTTGCGTTGATTTGTTTTGATAAATAATAATAATGAAACATTAGCTTGCTAATATCTGAGCTGTTTAGACTGAAGAGTAAAAGAGGTCGACATATCTGACGTGACAGTTGACATTTCACAGAGAAAATACACTTTTATGCCAATAACATTAGACTAAATGACCAAAAAACGTTGGTTAGCTTAGCATAATCAGCTATTACCCTCTCACTGTATGAATACTATTAATTCTAAAACACATATTTCTCCAGGTATACAGATAGAAATAGAATAATGTCACATCTACATTCACAACGTATTAACAGTGAAGTTTATTTTATCTTTATCACTAAGACTTGTTTTAGGAAGTTATGTTACAGCTCTTGGACGGTGCTATACGGACATTTCCTAGCAACTTAGTTCTACATTACTAAGTGTTTACTAGACAAGACATTTCTAAAGTTTAATGGTGAAACCTGGTTCAGTAATCTCAAGCAAAATAGCACATTTTGCTTGATAAGAGTTAGACAAGAAAGTTAATACCAGTTCTGTGTCTGTGCATTAAATATGAAACTACTAAGGACATGGTTAGCTTACCTTAGCTTAGCATAAAAACTGGAGACTTACTGGGAGTAACTGCAGCACATTTGTTGTTTTTACACTTTTACATGTTCTTTTTTTATTAAGACAATTATTTGTCTTTTTGGGACATAAACTAATTTGCTTTTTGCTAAAGCGTTACGTCAGACGATTGATACCACTCTGATATTTGACATAAAACAAAGGTAAAGAGCTAGCCTAGCTCTGTCCAAAGGGAACAAATCCACCAAGAAGCTTATTTAATAAAAACTCTAAAGCTCAATCATTCAAATCTTATAGCTCAACATGATCAGATTTTTAAAATATATTTTATCTCCACCTTCCGCCATGATAAATGTGTCTACACCAGCATGCTCCTGTGTCCGGTCCACAGTGTGGTGGAGGGCGGACCGCTGTGTTGTGATGACGACTGGCAAAGTAATTAATAAGCTGTTTGAATCACTCATTCATGACTCATTTATCCCCGCTCACTGCTTTCTTTTCCTTTGCGTTCCTCCTCTGCCAGCTGCCAGTGCCCGAGGTAAATCCACAGCGTAAATTGTAGTATACAATTCATATCACGTCAGCTGTCAACATTGTATTGCATTGTAAGAAATACAACAAACATTGAAGATTGTCAAGAAATCACAATCAATCCTCCCTGTTTTTTTGTCACAAATCGTGTCAAAATGATTTTTAAATAGTTTAAACAGTGAGTAGGTTTGTATTATTTTAAAGAAAACACATAAGATTGGTGGAAATATCAGAAATGTTCCTTCATATTAAACTGATTATTTTAGGTTTTCTGCCATGAAGCAACCTGGAATGACAAAGTTGAAACTAAAAACCACGAAAGGTTAAAAAAAAAAAACCCAAACAAAACAGTTAAAACTCTTAAGCGTTTAGAATAAATAAAAACAGACGTGTGTGGTCTTACCTGAGGCTTCAGAGCAGATGTGATGTTGTTGTTCTTTTTTCTTTTCTGTCAGGATGAGAGCAGCTTCTCCTGCGTGACACACGATGTTACGACAGCAGCTCTGTCTCAGCATCCAGCATCCTCTCCTGTACTCTCCTCCTCATCCACCTCCTCCTCCTCCTCCTCCTCACTGCCAGCCTCCTCAACACACACACTGTAGTAAAACCCTCGCTCCGCCTCCTTCCCTCCCTCCCTCCCTCCCTCTCTCTCTGTCGCTCTCTCTCTCTCTCTGTTTAACTAAATCCGTCCACTCTCATCTCATCAGCAGAGGAAGACTAAATGGGAATGCCACTTGGCTTGCCAATTGCTGGCAAGGCAAACTACAAGAAGAAATGACTGAGGAATATTTTAAAGGCTCAGGCTAAACTTTTATTATGTTCACACCAGCAAAATCCTTATATAGACACCCTGAACTGTAAGAACTATAGGTGGAAAAACTGTCTGTAATATGAGATAAACCCACGACAACCACCTTTATTTATTCTGTTTTATGTCACATCTCAGTCAGATGGCTTTTATCCTGTTTTCCTTTCTGGACCTTTATGTTGTCAATAAAAGCAGATAAAACAGTTAAAGAGGAAATAACTGATTTAGAAAAGAGATTTTTAAAAAAACACGTTTTTTATGTTTATTTGTTGTTTTGTTATTTCACTACTCAGACAGATGATAAATCTTGTCTGTATTTAAATATCACCTCAACACGTGTTTTAAAGGTATAATATGTAATTATTTCTCACTAAAAACAACTAGACCTATGTTCTATATGTTGTTGAGTTGTGTTCTTACATTATCCCAAACGTTTCCAACAGTTTTCAAACCCAGAGAAATCTGTCAATTTAATCAAAGTAACGGACCGTTACGTTAGCAGCAGCTCGGCTAACAGCTAGCAGCCCCTCCAGGAAACAAACAGCTGCAGAAATATTGATATTTTAGGTGAAACAGCTTTAAGTAGTATTTTTTAACTCTCTTAATCTGCATGTACATTTGATTTTGGAGAAGAGGAGACCTCTGCGGAGAATTCAGCTCTTGGGAGAAACTGGACAAACGTCTGGATCTTATGTTATACGAGAAATAAGCCGAACAATCGTTAGCAGCAGCTCAGCTAACAGCCCGTATCTGACGTCCGTGGGTCGCCATACATCGTCGGAGAAACACTGATTTTTTAGCTGAAACTGCTTCATTCAGTGTTTTTACCTGTAATCAGCGGGTCTGTTTGTTCTGGAGAGGAGGAGACCTCTGCGGGTAAAAACACCCTGAACCATCAACACTGGAGTAATCCTATCCCACTGAAGCTGCTGGTTTAACAACCAAGACAACAACTCCCATCATCCCTTGCTGCTTCACACCGTCATCACACTCCGTCTGTTGTTATTGTTTTGATTGAAAAACCCCTAGCGGCTGAAATAACATATTAAAGGATATGTAGGTGAGTTTCTGTACTATTCATATTGTCAACAATTCTCATGTGCATAACTAAACCATCATCACTAACAAGTATTATATCATTCCTCTGTGCCGTAGACCTCCGTTGTTGCCCAAAAACTATTAAAAACTGCTCTGGGTCACATGTTCCTTCATCATGAAGAGTTTGGTCATGTTAGCTTGTTTAGAAACGACTCCAAAGACAAATAACAGCATCACGTTTTTAGTCTCCAGAGAGTAGTTCTGTGTTGTTGTACATATCACAATCTCTATACTACACTTCTCTGACAGTTATAGTCACTTTTAGATACATTTTACATTAAAAAACACATTATAATCTTATAAACAATAATAATTATTATTATTATTAGTCTTTATTAAACAACCATGCATAAAAAAAACATTAATCTCAAAATGAGAAGAGATGATTCATGCCAGATTTAGCTATCAGCTCGTTTCCATCTGCAGTCTCTGGGCGGATACACATAAAAATAAAATGCACTGTTGAAGATTAAACCTGGTTTTCAGTCTTTTTGGATTGTGACCTCCGACAAAAAAGTTTCAGATGTCTATGAACTGTCTTCCCCTCTAAACTTCTCCGATTGTTTTATTTAAATAGCTGTTTGAGGACAAAAAGGTTAAGTTGTCCAATATTTCACTCACTAAAAAAAAGCAAAGATTAAAGAAAATGCCATAATATAAATGCAAATTTTGTGTATTAGAACTTTGTTTTTTCATCTTTCCTCTCCCATTAATCATCTCATGACCCCTCAGATTTATCTGGTTTATATATAATACAATATATTTACATGTAAAGTGGTTTGATGCTAACTTGTTTTTTGTGCCTTTTATGTCTTCAAATGATATTTAAAGTTAATTTTGGTGATAATACTTCTGTATTATTAAGATTTTGAATGCAGGACTCTTACACTGTTGTATTAGTGCTTCTATTGAAAGGATATATATAACAGTTTTTGTAGTTTTCTTTTGTTTTTATACTGTTATGATGATCAAAAATGTTCACAAACAGCAAAAAATGTGAAAAATAAAGCTATAATACAGTATATTTACATGTAAAGAGCAATTTTCATCTTAAAATCACTGATGATATTAATAATTCAATGTTTTTTGTTTATTTTATTTAAATAAAGTTCTTTTACTGAGTGCAGAGTGTTTTTTTTTACCTTGTTTTATCAGAGCTTCTACTTTAAGTAAAGGATCTTCTTCCATCTCTGACATCTTCTATAATCACCAATCAAATTTATGACATTCCTGTCCTGTCCTGTTATAATTATTGATAGATTAAAACCCATCTCTGCATATTTAACTCTGTTTTTTTCCGACCGTTCACATGTGCCGCACAAGACTCTGTATTTTCATGCACCATATGGGAATAAGCCACTTTCTAATAGATCTATTTTTGGTTTCTTTATATACCCTCGAGCAAAACAGCTGCACTTATTATGTGCAATACAATACAAATCCAATAGGCCTGCTGCACTGTGCAATTAAGAGACCATAATGATTATGTAATTCTATTATTCAGCAAACGGTTAACCTTAAGCCATTTTCTAGAGCGGTCACTGGAACAACAAAGCCTGTTACTGGCACACATGTGGGACGTGACAGCGACATGTGAAGGTATTGAAATAAACATCAGCGTCTGGGGAGACACTTTGATTTATTGATTTGTAGTTAGTGTCCCTGAGGAGCAGTTTCTGCCCTCCAAAGCTTTAGCTCTAATTAAACAAATGCCAGACAGTTTAAAACATGTTGTGTACCGGCCGGCCTGTTGTTGCCCTCTTGTGGCTCCTTTGTTGTAAATGTCTGAACAGTTTGCCACTGGCTTCTGCCCTCCGCCAGCCTCTGTTTCTGTGCGGTTACGGTACATCGCACACTTAATTGTCCAAGCATTTCGGAGGCTATGAGATTTGCATGAAATTGAATGTTCACTCAGCCTTGAAAAAGCACCAAAACAGCCCCGTTTGTGAGCCGGATGCTGTGGAGAGAAGAGTCAGAGATTTGAGTTTGTGTTGTGTTCATTTAAAAAATAGCTGTGAATGAGGTTTTTTTTTTTTTTTTTTTTAAAACCAGGCTGTAGTGAGGCCTTCCCTCAGGTGATTAACGTGTGTTAGATTGAATCTCAGTGTGCTCAAGGCCAAGCAAACAGGAAGTGAAGCAGGAAAATAACAAAATAAAATCAGAGCTGAAACAACAACAATAATATAATAATAATAATAATAATCTTTATTCATATAGAACTTTTAAAAACAAAGTTAGGGAGTGTTTTACATGGTTGAACCAGGATCACAATGAAGCAAATAAAATCAGACATTTAAAGTAATGCAAAATAAAATGGAATAAAATACACAATAATATAAGATAAAACCTTTTTTATTTGATTAAAAACCTTTTTTTTCAATTGATTGACATAAAATTGGACCGTCTATTAATAATCAGTCATTTTCTTTCTAGTTAAAATGCCATTTTGCTCCTGTGCAAATGTTTTGCTTTTTGCGTTTTATATTGTTTTTATTGTATATACTGTTTTATATTGTGGTAAATTGAATATCTTTTGGTTCAAAATACAGCTGAAGAAATCAAGAAAATGATGAATATTAATTATTTACAGATTACTTTCTACTCCACTACACAAGATGAAACCAGTGGTTTCCAACCTTTTTGTCTTTTGACGTCTTACAAAAAGCAGTGTGTAGTCGAGGTCACATTTCACATGTCTATGAGTTGTTAACAGCTCCACCAAATAGTGATTTTTCCCTCTAAACTTCTCACATGCTTTCATTTCAATAAATGTTCAAATGATCCAATATTTCAGCAAAAATCAAAGATATCAGAACGTTGTTTCTTCTTCTTTCCTCTTGTAAACAGTAACAGTGAGTAGAAGGTAGATCTCAGCAGCTGCATAACAACAACCTGCAGGATTCAGAGGAGCAGCTGCTGCAGGCTGATAAGACCCTCAGAAATGTCACATTTCAACAAAAATCAAAGATTAGAGAAAAAGTCCAGAAACTGAAAACAGATTTGTGTATCAGAACTTTTGTTTTTTCTTCTTTCCTCTCCCATTAATCATCTCACGAGCCCTCAGATTTATCTGCTGACCCTTTGGAGGGGCCCCGACCCCTAGGTTGGGAACCAGTGGACTAAACCAGCTAACTGTATATAAAGTAGTGTAAACTAGCTCCACCTCCAGCAGCTACAACAGTAACATGCTGCTCTAACACTGATGCTTCAGTATTAATAATCTAATGATGTCATATATAATAATATATCAGTCAGAGGGACCAAACCACTACTTTTACTGCAACACTTTAACTACATCAAGCTCTGAATACTTTTGCTTTTACTGCAGTAAGTAAGGATCTGAATACTTCTTCCACCGCTGCATATTTACATAATGAAGCTGGTTATGAAAACACATAATTACTTATATAAACCAAACAAGAGATGTGCATACCAGCTGAGAAGTACCTCAGCGTTAACTCGGGCATGATATACTGCTGCGCTGTTAGAGGAGGCTGATGGATGGATGCTTGATGTGATACAATCAGATTTGCAAACGATGCAGAAATGCTTCAGGGACGAAAACTAGAAGTTGTGTTTGTACAGTAGTTAGAGAAGAGGAGGCCCACGAGCAAGTAATGCAGAGAGGACAGCAGCAAGAGGAGTGTGGCGAGTGTAAATATAGAGACGAACAGAGCAAATTAAGTTTTAACAAACCAGCGTCCAAACAACAGATAACGCCAGGAAGGCTTCACGCTTCATAAATCATCCTCATCTAAGAGGGTCAGCTTTTCATGAGCCCAGAAACTCTCCAAACACTGAAAACCTGATCACTGTTATTAGTGTTTGGAGCCGTTTCTAAACAAACTAAAGTGACCGAAGTCTTCATGATGAAGGAACGTGTCTGCCAGCGCAGCGTTGTGGCTCAACCGACGTGTTTTTAATAGTTTGTGGACAACAAACGGAGGTCTACGGCACAGAGGAATAACATATCAGGCTTTAGATGCACACAACAGATTGATTCATTGCTGGTTTGCCTCTGCTCATGTGTATAATAAGAGAAATATAGAAAATGATCCTTTAATTACCCTTTTTTTAAAATATGCTCTAAGGAAAGGGGAGCAGCAGTACAAGAAGTTAGGCCACATCTGTTAGCTGATAAATTGACTTTAAAACCATCATCAGGAGCAGGTAGAGGGAAAACAATGACTAATAACACCACAGCCTCCGTCCTTTTTGTGTCATTTTATTCTTATATGTGCTAAATATTAGTGCAGGTGCCCTCGGCCATGGTAGAGTGATGAAAGACTGGCATGACAGAAAAACAGAGGAGGGGAAGTACCCTAGTTAGTGACAAATGACTGATAAATGCCAAATTCATAACTATACACGCTGACGGCGAAAGGTAAACACTTTCCTAATGACTTTATGGTCTCAATCGCCAGTTTCAAGTCTTCTTTGATACAGCATGAGGTTCGTTGGTAAAGGTTAATGGTAATGTTTAATGGTTATGGTCCCATTTAGAGTAAAACAGATGACAAAGCAGCATATGCTTTAGGGCAGGACCCAGACGCAGAGATCATGAATAAGTGCTTCATTTCCAGACAAGACTTAACATGAGTAGCATGAACATGGATAAGACATGAAATAAAACGAACCAACAAACACAGAACTGAAAACCAGGGTTTAAATACACAAACAGAACTGACGAGGGAACGGGGGACAGGTGAGGGGACAGGTGGAAACACTTCAGGGTAATCAGACACATGAGGAAGGGCAAGTGACCTGAAACAAGGGGAATAACTTTTCAAAATAAAACAGGAAATGATGAGACAAGACATGGAGACAGGACAAAAACCCAACTAAATTTCACCACTGCGTGACAAGGGCATGGCCACGTTGTGAGTGACAGTCACTTAGAATAGGAGGGTAAGCGTAGCTGAAGCCATTTTAGTGTTTCCAGTTCATGAAAGTTAGCTGTAACACTTTGGTTGTATAAAAAAAAAAAAAAAGTATTGTTCGGCGTTTGGTTGCACTAAAAGATCCACTAAGGAGTCAGATGTTATGTTTTTCTCGTAATTGCAGTTTGATTTACTGGTTTTAAGGCTGTTTTTTGCTGGCAAATATTAGAATTATTATAGTTAACCATAGATTGGAATTGCACCATGCTAACCAAACTAGCTAATGCTAAGGTTAGCTCCACCCCACCACCCTCTTGTCCAAATCAGGACACCTCTGGCTCCAAAAATCACAGTCAAATGGTCAAAATGCCAAATTCCAGCCATTCAAGAGTGACCTTGGACAGTGTGTGTGTGTGGACATGTGCCTTCCCCGCACACACACACACACACACGTCTCTGTTTAGCAATGTCATTAATAACCCTGGGTACAAAGACCTTCAGAGAAATTGTCCAGATGCTGCTCGTTCTCTCTGAATGCCCGGAAGTGTGTGTGTGTCTTCTGCAGGGATGTCATAACACATCAGCTTGTACTGGTGGTGGTGGTGGGGATGGTGGGGATGGAGCGCTGTGGCCTAAACGCTGAGTGAAGCGATCGCCATCTGAAAAGGCGTCCTGCGGCGAATCAGATGCTTCTCGAGGACTTTGTCTGTGACCCTCTGACATCAGAATGAAGACGCTGAAATAAAGACAAAGAAAAAAAAAAAAAGGAAAAAGGAAGATGGAAGAAAGTCAGAGGCAAAAAGACAAAAAATTAAAGCTGTATCAGTTTATTGTTGTTTCTTTTTTGCCACTAGGGGGCAGTGGAACAAGCTGAAAACAACATTACAACACAATACTGTAAAGACAATGATTGCAAGTCAAACTGGAGCTCCTCTTCTGTTTGGATTGGTATGAAACTCGTTAAATCATCAGTCCAAAAGATATCCAACTGTGTCAGGAAGTATATGAAGTTAATTAGTTGACCTGGGGCCTGTTTCAGGAAGTGGGTTTAGTGAAAACTCTGAGTTTGTTCACACTGAGATGAGGGAAACTCTGAGTTTTCAGTTTCAGAAAGAGAGTTAACTTAAACTTGGGATCAGCTATTGCAGCAACTGACTCTGAAGCTTCAACAAACCCTGGGGGGTATTCCATGAAGCTGGCTAACGGGATAGCCTGGCTTATTTCGATAAGCCTCGCTAATTTAAGTGAGAGTTCCGTTCCATCAAAGTGGCTTATATGAGTTGCAGCTCAGTAACCATGGTAACCATGGTAACTTAGTCAGCAGAACTAGCCTGCTCCGTGGCAGGCTAACGGTCAAGCTCAGCTCAGCTGCGTGTCCAAAGAATGTCTGACGGACAGAAACACGCTTTCAAAAGACTGTTCCATCATGTCTTTTCACACTCGCAACCCTTTAATTTAAAAGCATTTATGATTTAAAAAATAAAAGTGTGCCAGCATTATTTTGAAATGATTTATTTATTCATTCACTGATTTTGTTCAAACTGTGAAGACAAAAAGAGAATTAAATAAAGTCCAAACTACGTCCTTCTGCTGTGTTTAAATGTACACAGTGGTAACTGCTTATAGTGATTACAGTTACAGTGATCAGCTGTTTATAGTGATTACAGTTACAGTGATCAGCTGTTTATAGTGATTACAGTTACAGTGATCAGCTGTTTATCAAAAAGACGAAATCATTCATATACAACATTTATGCTGTTTAAATAAGTCACGTATAGGAAACAAGCAGTCTGCCTACAGTATTTATTCATTCTCTTCATACATCACGACATATAGAAAAATGTTTTAAACCACATAAATCTATGTTTGTATTTTACATCAGAGAGGATGATGATGTTGGAAAGTTCTCTTTAATTGCTTACACCATAATTTTAAATATACATCTGATATTATGATTTTATCTGTGAAACCGCAGTGATGTATCGATAAGGGGGCGTGTCTGGCGCTCATGTTTCCTCGCTCATCGCTCCAAGGAGCAGAATAACAGACTTAAACCCCTAAGGACACCTGTCAAAATAGCGCATGAGGGACGGACAACTTCTAGTTCAGGCGAGGAGCGAGGAGACATAAAATAAGAGACCTGAGATGTGCCCAGAGTGAACAGAGATGACTGAATTCTGATAAACTGTTCTCAGAGCTCAGGGTTTGACTCAGAACTCAGGGTTTGACTCAGTTTCCTGAATTTGCAAACAGGTGCATCGTCAAACCATCTCATAAAAACTATTCTTATATACTTTTCACATGTACATCTGAAAGTTATTTTGGGTTCACAAAGAGCGTTTTGTGCACACATCTAGTAACTGTTTGAAGTTGAACAGTGTAATGCTCACTCTCTGGGGCTGTCATCAAACAAAATTATATTTTTTCAATAGTAACTGTGAACGCTTAGTTTATGTAAAAGGTTTCACAATACTGTTTTACATTTAACATATATAACATTTTAACTGCGTATATGAACACATTTTATCTCAATGAGTGACAGCTTTTCAGGTATTGGTGTGTGTGTAAATTAGGGGTAAGTACCTGAATGTAAAACCATGGTTATTCTCAATAATGTCCCTAACGGCCCCTCACCTAATGTGTATGTAGTGAATTTTATGAGAATAAACTGGTATTACGCTATGATGAAAAAGAAGAAGAAGAAAAACAATGTAATGGCTTTTTTATACGAGGGGAGGATATCAGAGGGGCAGCCTCCCTCACGTTTTCTCTCTACAATTACGTCTTCATTCTCGTATTATTATGTTTTTCTCGTCATATCTCAGTGGTCCTCTGCTGTAAACAACAGAAAACATATGCTGCTGACTCACAGGAAGTCAGCTCTTTTCTTGTTTCCTGCCTGCTTCTCGCATATATCACGTTCGGTTTCTCTAATGTCGTGTTGCACCTTCTTCTCTCCGCCTTAAAAGGTAATTAAACACTTCAATGGCTCTTTGTTTATGTTTGTTAGCGCTTAGCTCGTCTAGAAACCTGGTTTTAAAAACCGGCTGGAAGGTTTCCCGGTATATCCTGGTAGAGGAGTTTTAAAGTGTGGAGTAACAGTTGAGTTGAGTCCATCCTCAGTAGTTGAACACAGTGTTTTATTACTGTGTCCCGCCACTTGCATAGGTTTTCCTGCTGTCTGAGATAAGTAGGCTTGAGGTTTCAGAACAATCCCATTTATGGCTATTTGCAGCCACTGATTTGCTTAAATGCAAACATGTCAGGTTGCAGATGTTTCACACATGGACTCATTCAATGCATTGCTCTGATGCATGAAAAGGATTTACTTATAAGGTGATTTTGGCTTGTTGCAACTACAATCTTGAAGTAGTGAACATGTGTTTAATAATGCAGGTAACACCTTAGACTATGTTGGGATGTCTTTTGACTTCCCTCTGCATGCAGATGATACTTTCTATGATCAACTCACTGGATGCTACTATATACATATATGTGTATCTATTTGTTTATTTACATTTTTAATTATGAAAGAAAAGAATAAGGACAAAACAAAGCAAAAACAAACCCAATACAGCAGACATACACATCACAAAAACAGTACAGCAGAGGTTACAGACAATAAAAAAAGGGAAATATAGTATACTTGTTTAAGAAATCATTACATCACCAATCATGCTTTGTAGGACCACTCCATTCTAGCTGCAAGGATCAGGTTTCTATTTAATTGTGCTGATTTTTTTTTCTCTTAACAGTCAAAACACTGTAAAAGTCTCTTATTTATATAATAGTCTTTTATAAGTGTCCATGTCCATCTAAACCATTATCTCCATCAAGTAAAATTTACTTCACATAAAACACAGTTGTGATGATATTAAGTAACATTTACTTAATTATATCCAAGTTTTAAGTTATATTTATTTAAACAAATTAAGTAAAATCTACTTGTTTTTCATAGACAGGAACATCATTTTCCGCAAGATTTTAAGTAAATTTTATATATCTGTAGTATTTGCTGTTATGGGGTAATTTAGTAGATTTTAATTATTTTCTTGTACTTGACATTTTAATTTATTTGCTTGCATTATGTTACATTACTCACTACAATTATGTAATCATTGCCAGTTTTCTTTTGATAAATGTTACCAAATAAATTTACTCTATGCATTTAATATATATTTATCACATATCACAAGACTAAATTATGATGCAATTAACGTGTTTATTTTTCATGTTAAACAGTTCAACAAACAAGTACCATCAAAGTAAATCCACTACTATTGTGGATTGAACTGCCCAATCTTTTATGGGGCAGCCATAAATTTAACATTGGCATGACTGACATAAACTGAACAGACAGTATTACACAGTATACACTAGGGCTGTAGTCTGTTGGTCGACTAGTCGATTAATTGGTCAATACTCTCTCATCAGACTAAATTCTCATTGGTCGACTTATCTCCGTGTTACTTTCATAAGGAGAAAAGCTACATCAGCAGCTTTCTGGGATTAATCCATTATTTTCTGCAGCGGGGGGACAGACTAACAAACTACCTGTGAAAACAGCGGGGGTGTATTCAAAACACCCCCGCTGTTTTCACAACTTTGGACTCGCCCAAACTCGGAGGTCTAACTGTACACAATGTAACGGCGCATTTACTAAATCTACTGAACTTTTATCAGTGTTCCTCCTACGATTATATCAACAAGAACCTCCGCCAGGACAAAAAATATGTTTTAATCCCAGAATTAACGCCACTCATTCAGAAATATTTAGCGTCAACCCTGTGTCGTTGCCTAGGAAACGAGCAACTCCGTTATACGTCATTGCGTAGTATGTTTATGTAGTGAGTTGGACACATGGATGTATTAAGAGAACAGTTGGACGCAGAGAAAGTGACGGTGGATACAAGTGGAGCAGAGGAAAAGGTTAGCGGTAAGTTGCCAGTCTGGCAGTAAATGTACAGCACAGACTACAGTGTGTCAGTTAAATGATGAAACGTCACGTCTGTTGTTTCTCCAAGTGCTGGAAAAGTGAAGGGAGTTAGCTCCAAAGTTAGCAACGATGGGTTAGCCTAGCCTGAAGATGCTAAACAGAGAAATACAGATTGCAGAATTCACTTTGGGCCAACTCTTTCTCCCTGATGAATTTCTTCTCCTCACTAGACCTCTTCTCCAACTGTCCACAAAGTCCGCTGCCTCCTCCAAAGGGCACCCTGAAAATGAAGAGACACAATTTGTGTTATTAAAACAATAGTCTAAAACATTCAGCCAAAATCTTAATATCACTTCTGTCAATAAACGTGTGTTTTAAAAGCCACTTGTGGGGCGTTTCTCTCAAACATTCATCAGTATTTCCCCCTCATTCTCAATGCACAGCATTAATTCACTAAGCCAACGTTAATCAAGTGTCGCCGCCAAGTTTTCACTCGTTTCCCAGAGAATCATGTTCTACTATGTTGACGTCATTTGATAAACGTTATACTGTTACGTTAGTGCTTTATTTAATATCTAAACTTTAGTTATTTTTATCGGGAAAAACTGCAGCCCTCCCACTTACAGACCAGCCCGGACTAATGTGGCGTTATGCTAACTTTAAATTAACTTGTGAACAGTAACATATCTTGCGCCAAACTATCCAAATACAGGCGGACCTATATAGTATCACAAATTTAAAACTGAACGGTAATAACTACCTGTGGTTGTGGGCCTTCGTGCTACACCTTGCTCTGTGATCCTGTAACGTCCATGGGCAGAGCCAGTCCTGTTGCGCAACTGCGCATGCGTCGTGCATGCTTTAAAAAAAAACTACACTTTCAGAGTTACTACTTTACTTGTCTTTGTTGAGCAGACTTGTTGGAGGGTTTTCCCCTCATCTTCCGTTACTTGTAGAAATGGATTTCAATAGAATTAAAACTGAGTCACTACTCCATTGCTATTGCTTCTTACTCGTATTTGATTATTTTCTCCTTTTAGTTTACAAAGCGTCGTCAAATGACGGCAGATATTGCCATAAGAGTGTGATTTGCGACACCACAATATAAACGATATAACATAAAATTAAACGATATACATTTTTCTATCTTCAAGCAACATATATTGTCATATCGCACAGTCATAACTGTAAGTTTGGTTTAATAGGGGCATTTCCGGCTGTTTGATAGGCAAAAAAATCTTTGGTCTGGTTTAGTTTTGTTTCTTGCTGCATGGCATTTGTAGAAAGAAAGCTCAGGGAACTCTCATGTCTAATGGTAAATCTATGCTTATTATTATTAGGGCATGAGCCCCGGAACAGGGCGAATACCCTATTGTAATTAATTATTGATTTACTAGAATCAACCATTATCAACAAACAGATGATTATTTCCTTTCTTCAGCTGACAGAAAAAAAAACTAAACTACTTTCTTTACATGGTCTCCATCCAACACAAAATAAGAAGTGCAGCAGCTGACAGCAGCTTTCTCTGCCTCACGCTGCTGCTGTCTGGTTGCATTCACACTGATACAGAACAGAAAATAACAGAAAATCACAGGAGGAGCAGCTGATATTCAGGATTTCACAGGAGAAATGATGTTAAGGATCATTTGTGTTTCCTTTCCAGATGAAGGTAGAAAGTGTGTGTGACTGATGTGGATGTGACCTGAGCAGCATGGATCAGAGTGAGGAGAGAGAGGAGGGAGTCCCTCCCTCTCAAAGTTCTCTGTGTGAAGATCAGGACCTCCAGACCAGAGCTCAGAGGTGAGATGAGGCTCTCTACCCGTCCATCACTGTTCTCCACTCACATTAATCCATCATCATTATTCACACTTAAAGTTCTCTGTGTGTGTGGTGTGTAGAAGCCCACATTGGGACAGACCAAACTTTGCTGGATCTGAACCTGAATCTGAACCTGGACCTGGACCTGGATCTGGACCTGGATCTGGACCTGGATCTGGACCTGGATCTGGACCTGGATCTGGACCTGGATCTGGACCTGGACCTGATCCCAGCTATGCATCCTTAATGAATGGCCGGTTGAAGCCCATTTCAGTGTCCTTTAAACAACGACGTTCATCTGATAAAAAGTGAGTTCTCAGTTTATATATTTGAAAATAGGACAATTAAATGATATTTCTAGAGGAAATTGTTCCATAATATTTATCAAGAGGGGTTTTACTGAATTTGTGAGCTTTAATAAAACTGTAATTGTTTCTTTTCTCTCAGGATCCATCAGAGACCAGACTCAGCTGCTCCGGGACGTGAATCTGGACCTGGACCTGGATCTGAACCCACTGTGTCCTCCATGAGCGACCAGTCACCTCATGAATTTCAATAACAACTTTTTGCTGCAGAAAGTTTAAGGAATTGATGCTTAACCGTTGTAGTGTAAGCTAGCATTAGCACATGATAATAATCATAATGATTGGTGAATTTGTTTAATATTATTATTGTTATGTTAATTTCCTCTGTATTGGAGAGGGTCTTTTATGCTTCTACATTAGAAACTTTGGTAATGGACACAATTTACTTCTGTCAGTTTTCAACTTAATACTGCTACGGTTTCTGTCTAGACACAGGGTCAGAGTGTCCATTCATTATTATTAAAAGCGTGTTTTCACTGTCTTTTCCCTCTTTAGAGCACTTTTCTCTGACTCGTGTCACGCCTGGTCTCTGCTCTCTCCCTGACCAATTGGCCATTTTTTTTCAAAGTTTACCAATATTAAACATATCTCATGTCCAAATTGCACCAAATTCGACACTGCACTCCCTTTGTTCCCTGTCCAAACATCCACCAAGTGTGGAGTTGATCTGATGAACAGTTCAAAAGATACGTGAAGGACATACATACAGAGATTTCTTCCTCCAATAGACAGACTACTGCAGTGCCCACTCAAAACATGCCTGTTCAGAACAAGCCAATTACTTATTATATCTCTCAACTGACAAAGTTTACAGCCTTCCATTGTGTCTGCACTCCTATTTGTTAGTTTTCCTGCCTCCGCCTCTGTTTTTTTCTCCTGTGTGCTCTTCCTCTTCTCTCTCGGGCAGTTTAACCCAGCTGGGTCTTTGTCCTGTACAGTTCTCAAGGGTGAAGACGAGTCAGAAACAATAATAATCATGCATTGAGCAAGTTTCAAGTCTGCTATTTGATTTTCATACCATGCAGAAAATAAATAAAAGCCAAATGGAACAATAAAAAAAGCTACACTCAAACTATACTTGATTTGCAATAAAATGACTAAAACATGCAAAACCATTGTTGTGGTTCTTTAGTACCTTTATAACATGGACATTATTGTTATTAATTGTAGTATTTTCCCAGGAAAACATTTAAAAGATAAGGCTTAAGTTTTTAACTGTGAGAAAATGCATATCAGCTGCAAGATTAATCTATATTTTTCTAGTGAATATTTACAGCTACAAGATGGTGTATGTGAGATTGACTCAGAATAAACTACAATTTAGTGGCTTATTGATGTGATTTTAATAGTTTTTGGAAGTCAGTGGAGGTCTATGGCAGAGAGGATACTTGTTAGTAGGATGAACTTGTCAGTTTTGATTTCTTCATGGTATTTGTTGACAAAAAGAACAATACAGAATATAACTAGCCTTCTCTTTTAAACTCAAACCTAAATATTTACTATCATTTACATTTCTCAATGGTGAATAGTATCATATTTATAATAAATATATAAAAATGTGTTGACACATCTCAATTTCCCTGCACTCATTTTCAAATATATAACTGATAACTGCGGAAACAAACAGCTACAGGTCGACTATTATATACTATTATATGTCACTGAGAAACTTCTGCCCTCCTGCCCATGGATGTTTTATAAGAGCCAATAAGAATTACTCAGCTGGCTTAAACATCACAAAAAGTTTCTATCATCCAGGTTTGCTTCCTCGTTGTTCAGCCCACTGAATGTGCGCAGCAGTGTTTCTCCCGCTGGTTGTGACGATATGACATATTTTTAAATCACTTCTCTCATCTTGAGGAACGTTTTACAAAATATAAAACCTCCAAGGATCAAGAATTCATAATAGAAAGAGTCATAATTGATCAACAGTTGTAGAGACGTCTCTTTTACGATGGTGGTCTTTGGGGAAAATGCTTTTTTGGGCCACAGGGAGATTTTTCACTGCAATCCTGTGAGTGACCACTGGGGGAAGGATTGGCTGCAAGGCTGAGCGGTGGAGCGCTATCCAGCTCTTCTTATACATCCATGCTCCTGCCTAACACAGCTGCAACACCCCCAAAACCCCTCCCCACCCACCACCACTCCCCAATCACCCCTTGAGCTCCATTCTTTTTTTAGCATTTTTTAAATGATGCAGTGGGCGGAGTTAAGCTCATTTGTCATCAGTTCCGGCTTTTGATGCATCAAGAATGTTGATGATGTCACAAAGGTTCTAAAAGTTCTTAACTTGAGGGGAGCTGAACATTTCCAGTCATTTGGTATCTGATCCTTCAGTTGTCCAAACCCTCTGAACCGACGTTCACTGCGTTCGACAAACCTGTTCACTGATCGTTTACTTTCGTGTTTATTTTTCTCTCTGTGGAAAAACTGACATCTATTAAAAATGGAGATTGGCGCCATCCTTAAACGTGTCCAATATATGAGACCATCCTCTTTCTCTGAAGAAGAGCGATGCCGCTACCAAGCCGAAGTAAGTCACTGTCAGATGTAAAAGGTGCACTGTTAGATTTAACGTTACATTTGAGTAGAATATGGTGTTTTTGTGAGCTGATTGTATGTTGAATCTGTCTTGCAGAAAATGATGCTGAGACAATTTGTGCTGCTGAAGCAGCAGAATCAAGTTCCTGATCGCATCCATGTCGGCCAAATGAAGACCTGGCTTCTGGCAGGCAGGAGCTTTGTGGAGGAGTAAGTCAAACTGACTCATATACTGATAGAAAACTGATTATTATATTACAGTTTATTTACAAACATGTAAAAGTTGTAGAAAATAACACAATTTTTTTTATTTTTACAGGTTTCAGGAAATTATTATGCAGCATGGCGACGGCCGATTCCTCATGGTTGAACTGGTGAGTAAAATATAGTGAATCTTCAGACTGTAGTGTGATGTGTAAACCTGTATGTAAACTAGTCTACTATAAACCTTTATCATATTACTGTTGAGACTAACTGAGTGTTGTTGACAGGCATGGACCCTGGCAAGGAAATCCTGCCTCAGTCAGATGGAGCAAGAGATCCAGGAGGAGCTGGAAGAGGAGAGGCGGCTTTCAGAGCTGCTGAACAGGAACGTTACCTTGGAGGGCCTTGAAATGTTCATCACAGCCTTCAGATCCAAAGCAGAGGAGGCTGTCCAAGCACTTCTGCCGTCACTGTGCAGCAAGCTGCTGAGGTATTTTGGCAGTTTTCGCATCCCTCCAACCTCCTCCAGGGATGCAACACCAGGAGAGCTTCTGGAGCTCCAAAAGAGCGTCACACCAGTCATTGACGAGATCATATACATCGCACTGAAGTTTCTCCTGGGGAAACTAGAGTCTGCAATTCAAATCGAAGCAGCCAGCACTGAAGTTGGGAGACTGCTAAGCGACGCTGCAGCTCCCAGTCTGGCCCTCCCTGCAGCTACTCTCCATGGACTCTGCACCATAACCGCCAAACTCATGGTGGAGTCCATCTTCAATGAGTTCAAGCAACGCTCCAAGTCTTTCCACCTAATGGACCATGACTCCAGCGTGTTCACTGCAAGAGACAGCGTCATCTTTGTGGTAAAGAGCATGGATGATAGACTGAAGACTCCCAAATGCAGACCTCAGCCTCAGCTAAGTCCCTCAGAAACAGCACAGGAGGGACTTTTGGAGGAGAAGGCGGCTCCTCCAGGGGTCTTGCTTGACAATGAGTCAACCCCTGTATGTACCTCCATGTCCAGATTGGAGACCAACACCATCATTCACCAGACTCCAGAGCTGGACCACACAGAGGGACCTATTGAGGAGAAGGCGGCTCCTCCAGAAGTCTTGCTTGACAATGAGTCAACCCCTGTATGTACCTCCATGTCCAGATTGGAGACCAACACCATCATTCACCAGACTCCAGAGCTGGACCACACAGAGGGACCTATGGAGGAGAAGGTGGCTCCTCCAGAAGTCTTGCTTGACAATGAGTCAACCCCAGTATGTACCTCCATGTCCAGATTGGAGACCAACGCCATTGTTCACCAGACTCCAGAGCTGAACCACACAGAAGGACCTATGGAGGAGAAAGCGACTCCTCCAGAGGTCTTGCTTGACAATGAGTCAACCCCAGTATGTACCTCCATGTCCAGATTGGAGACCAATGCCATTGTTCACCGGGATCCAGAGCTGGACCACACAGAGGTCTCTTTGGACAATGTTACAACCACTATTAGGACATCCTCATCATCAAGAGTAGAAACCAATGTGGTTGTTTATGTGGAGCCAGAGCTGGAAGTCCTGCTGGAGGAGTTGGAGGCCGTGGACTTCAGAATCAAGAAAAAGATGAAGAAGAAGAGCAGAGTCCGTGCCTTCTTCCGAGGCATTTGGAGGGCAATGTCCTGTTGCATCCATTGTCCCTCCGAAGACTAAATTACATCAATGTCTGTGCCACAGAAGACTGGAAGGAGGCACTTCAGGGCAGGGGGGCTTCTTCAAAGATTTATGCAAAAATACATGAAAAAAGGCGGTTCTGGAAGAGAGGGAGGGTTCTTCAAAGATTGCTGCCACAGAGGACCAAACAAGACAGACTTCAGGGGGGAAAGAGAGAGTTCTCCAGGAGTTGCTGAGGACCAAAAAGAGAGGCACTTCTGGAGGACAAAGGGGTTCATAAGAAGTTTCTGTCAAAGAAGACCAAAAAAGAGTCATTTCTGGTTTCTCTGGAGGACAAGGGGGCTTCTACAAAGATTTATGCCAAAGAACATAAAAAAGGCAGTTCTGAAAGAGAGGGAGGGTTCCTCAAAGGTTTATGCCAAAGAGAACCAAACAAGACAGACTTCAGGGGGGAAGGGAGAGTTCTCCAGGAGTTGCTGAGGACCAAAAAGAGGCACTTCTGGAGGACAAGGGGGTTCTTAAGAAGTTTCTGTCAAAGAAGACCAAAAAAGAGTCATTTCTGGTTTCTCTGGAGGACAAGGGGGCTTCTACAAAGATCTCTGCCAAAGAACATCAAAAAAGGTGGTTCTGGGAGAGAGGGAGGGTTCTTCAAAGGTTTATGCCAAAGAGGACCAAACAAGACAGACTTCAGGGGGAAAGTGAGAGTTCTCCAGGAGTTGCTGAAGACCAAAAAGAGGCACTTCTGGGGGACAAGGGGGTTCATAAGAAGTTTCTGTCAAAGAAGACCAAAAAAAAGAGTCATTTCTGGTTTCTCTGAAGGACAGGGGGGCCTCTTCAAAGATCTATGCCAAAGAACATAAAAAAGGTGGTTCTGGAAGAGAGGGAGGGTTCCTCAAAGGTTTATGCCAAAGAGAACCAAACAAGACAGACTTCAGGGGGGAAGTGAGAGTTCTCCAGGAGTTGCTGAAGACCAAAAAGAGAGGCACTTCTGGAGGACAAGGGGGTTCATAAGAAGTTTCTGTCAAAGAAGACCAAAAAAAAGAGTTATTTCTGGTTTCTCCGGAGGATGGGGGGCTTCTTCAAAGGTTTATGCCAAAGAAGACCCAAAAGATGGACCTCTGGAGGACAGGGGGGGCTTCTTCAGATGTTTCTTCCACAGAAGACCAAAACGAATGACTTCTGGAAGAGAAAGAAGCTTCTCTGTGACAACCAGGATCAGGTCCCTGCTTATATAAGACATATTCGAAAGTAAAATTTAGCAGGGACAAAACATCTCCTCATGGCTGAACTGGTGAGTAAAATATAGTGAATCTTCAGACTGTAGTGTGATGTGTAAACCTGTATGTAACACTAGTCCACTATAAACCTTTATTATCTTACTGTTGAGACTAACTGTTGTGTTGTTGACAGGCATGGACCACAGCGAGGAGATCCTGCCTCAGTCAGAATGAGCAGGACGTCCAGGAGGAACTGGACGAGGAGACAACCACTGAGACGACCTCCATGTTAAGACTGGAGACCAATGTGGACTGAATAAAATCAATGTCTCTGTAATATCTGTCTGTAATATGTAACTGCATTAAATAAACCAGAGCAGTGCACATTCAAAACATGTCTGTTGGTAAAGGGATGATTGTTTGGCCTCCAGCCGCTACTTCAACACCTCACAACAACGAATACAGTTGTTGTGAGGTGTGAATGAGTTAATACACCAACAATATGGAAGAAACTAACAGTCTATTATACACAGATTATATAAATAATACACTCAGTACTCTGATAGTAAATACATGTTCTCATTTCATTTCAAGTAAAATAAGTGCTGCATTAAAAATGAAACAACGTGCATCCTAAAACAAAGTAAATCGGTCATATTGACCTCATAGATTGATCTGATTTTGGTCCATGGTCCTTCTTCACTTCAGATTTGAGTGGATATGTTTGCTCAAAAGATTTGTAATTTGTCTGCTTCACAATGCTCCACAGTCTCAGAGCAAATGAGACAAACTGGTTTTGAACAATTACTGAATTTATATCAACATATCTCAGAGCTCGAACTTGTTTTAGTCCACTAATGAATCCCCTGGATCAAACATTTCATTCAAACATGTAAATTTTATTTGTATCCTTCCTCTGAATCAACAAGTTTGTCTTTCAGTTGTTGAAGAGCTCCAACTAATGAATATCAATTGACCTGCGGATTATTTTATCAATTAATCAATTTGTTTTTGGTCTACAAAATGTTATAAAAACTATAAAATATTGCACAAAAGAAATGTTAAATAAATGTATTTAAATGTTAAATAAATGTATAAATCTGCACAAAAAATCTAAAAACATTGAAGAAATACCTTAAAATTACCTAATTTAAATAAAGGCTTATCCAGCCTTTAGTGATGCTGCTATAGGCATAGACTGCCGGGTGACTTCCCATGATGCACTGAGCTCCTCTTTTCTCCTTTTTTACTTGTATCCTTCCTCTGAATCAACAAGTTTGTTGTAGAGCTGCAACTAATGATGGTCAATTAACATACTGATTATTTTATCAATTAATCAATTTGTTTTTGGTCTATAAAATGTGAAATGAAAAATTCCTGTCAGTTCCCAACAGCCCAGAGTGATGCCTTCAAATTTTTTAAACTAACAATTTATCATCATTTACAACAAAGAAAAGCTAAAACCAGCTAATTTTTTGTCCTTTTTGCTTTTTAAAAAAACCTGTTATATCTCTAAAATGTTGGCTAAACAAAATCTACAAACCACACACACACAGAAAAGACACAATTTTAATGAGGCATGAGCTCGCCATTTATTGTTATTGAGGAAGTTAACATGGTTAACTGCATTGAAAGTCATACAATAAACCTCTTAAGCTTTTTGTGAAAGGTCCCTCTCCGTGTCACACAGAGAGAAAGCTGTAGGAATATACATACAGTATATCTTATTGGCAAGTAGATATGTTTTAGTAAGTACATTCTCCTCTACCAGGTACTCATGTACAATATACACGTTAAAAAATATAGTTTGTTTGCATTGCGATCACCGTTTTTTGTTTGTGTTTTTTTTTTTTTTTCCTTTTTTTTTTGTTGGTGTTGTTCAGGATGTTCAGGATGAAAGAATTCACATTAAAGTGTTACAAGTTCTTGAATGGCGGTGGAACTAAAGAGCACTGTTTTGTTTTGTTTTTTTAATAATAACAATAATAATAATAATAATAATAGCTATCACATACACATAGGCATATGCATAGAAGGCACGTCTATGCATCTAAATTGCTTACATGGTAAATGGAGAGCAGTTTTATCACCTGGGAAAAGAAAAAAAAAAAACAAACAAAAGAAGAAGAGAAGGAAACACACACACACACACACACACACACACACAGTATTGGCTGATAAACAGCTGCACATTCTTACATCACATCCGCACATCTGGACACACACACACACACAAAAACGAGCAAGCACTCCACTAAACATTAGACAAGTACAAGCTCATCCGCTCGACGATAAAACTGCATACAGTACAACCACACTACAGGAGATCTCAGTCAGTGGATGGTCACCCGGGGAGGAGAGGGAGGGAGGGAGGGAGGGAGGGAGGGAGAGAGAGAGAGAGAGAGAGAGAGAGAGAGAGGCCGGGTGTTAAAGCAGAGTCCTCCGGCGGGAGGAAGCAGCCCCCCGAAAAGAAAGAAAGAAACAAAAAAACACTGATCTCATGATTCTTAATATTAACAGAGAAGAAGAGAGACGCTGTTCAAATCCTGGATATCAGTGGTTTGTTGAGAACCGTCCCTCAAGGCAAAAAAAAAGGAGGAGGAGGAAGAAGAAGAGGAGGAGGAAGAGGAAGAAGAGGAGCTGCTTCTTCCTTTTTTTTCAGCAGCGAAGTTTAATCGCAAAAAAAAACCCAAAAAAAAACAAAATAAGAAAAAAAAAACAGAAAGAAAGGCTGCAGTTTTTCAAGGCGTCGTGACGAGAGGCGAGCAGATGTGCAGAGAAGTCTCAGGAAGGCTTGAAGAAAGAATATTTATTTATTTATTTATTTTTTTTTAGGCCACATGTTTGAAATAAGCGAAGGTAGGATGGGTGGTTGGGAAGTGTTCTTAAAACTTCCCTAAATACGGCAGCTGATGGTGAAGATGAAGTTTAAAGGAACACTTTGACAGTTTGGGAATTAACGCTTTATTGGCAGAGTTATCAGGCAGTTAGCTTAGCTTAGCATAAAGACTGGAAGTACGCCTTGTTTTAATGTTTCTGTTTGCTTTGTTACAGATTAAAGTTATAATCTTTATGATTTTCATGAAATAAAACCACGTTTTTTTTTTTTTAAAAGTGTGTTCATGGTAAAATGTTTGCAGCAAGTTTGATTTTTTTTACGGTTGTTTATGATGTTAGCGGCGGGAAACGACGCAGCGTGTGATCCTTCTTTATCTCTTAGATATCAGCTGTTTGAAGTTTCTGATGATGTTTAAAGCTTCTTCACACTGAAACTATAAAAAAAATATCAAAAATACTTCTGAAAAACAAACAAACAACAACATAACTATATTAATTAGTCAACTGACAGAAAATTAATCTGTGAATATTTTGATAATCGTCAGTCGTCATTTTTCAGGCAGAGAGATGAAATATTTTCTGGTTTCAGATTCTCAGATGTGAAGATTTGCTGCTTTTCATGTGACAGTAAACTCAAACAAATCATCAGTTTTGGGGAATGTTGGTCAGAAAAAACAACAAGAAGCAACGACGGCTCTGAGAAGTTATGAATGTCTTTTTTTTTTTACGATTTTTTAAAACATTTTATTGACTAAAAGATTTATCGATTAGATAATCGACAGATTAATTGATGCTGGAAAGAACTTTTAGCTGCAGATTTGAACTTGTTAGACAGAGGATCAGTTTTATTAAACAGACGCTGAGATTCTCATGTGACTCAACAAGAAAGAGAAAAAGCGTTTTTCCCCAAAATACGTCAAACTGTTTCTTTAAAATGATTTATTCTGATCGACATTAATAGAAAGACAAATAAATCTTCCTGGTTACCGGGGTTGCTGGTAAACCGCTCTCCTATAGAAACCTCTATTATATAGATATATATATATATATATGTGTGTGTGTGTGTGTATAAACTACTGACACCTACAGTATAACCATCATCATGACTGATCTATACCGCCAAAAGCTTTACAGATGTGTGTGATCGCTTCTTAAAACTGTGACTCTTTAAAATTAAGTACATGTGGTGCTCAAAAAAAAAAAAAAGAAAAAAAAAAAAAAGGCAATGGTACAAAAAAAGGCATTTGTTTTTAAAAAATAACAAGAAAGAATGAAAAAAAAAAAAAGAAATAATATGCACTTTTTAAAATAAAATAATAAAAAATAAACAGTTTTTTTTGGCAGCCGTGTTCAGGCATGAAACTCCTCATCTTTAACCAAAGATTAGATTATTTATAAAAAAACAACAAAAAAAACAGAAGAAGAAGAAAAATCCACCAGGTGAATGAAAGGCTTTTGACTGTAACTGTTAATGTTATGCAGCAAAAAAAAAATAAATCGCAGCATTAAGGACATTCGGCTTTGAGCTCAGGAATGGTTAATTATTAAAAACAGATACTGTGTGTATCCCAGTGGAAACATATTAAACCCCCAAAATAACAAAAAAAAAACAAAAACAAAAACAGAAGAAGAAGAAGAAGAAGAAGAACGGCCTGAATTAAAAGTTCAAGGCAGTTCTGGCGCAAATAAACAAAACAAAACAAAACAAAACAAAAAAGGAATTCATGTTTAGAAGTCAGTGGATATTACGAATCAACAGTAAATATGGTTTTACATTACAATGCCAATACTTCTTCATTCAGAAACATTACACTATATATAACGACTCAGTGAAAACGAGACAATAAGTCACTGGAAATCATTTTTTGCTCCACTTTTCTTTTCTTTTTTTTTTTTTTTTTTGTTGTTGCTCCACACACACGGACGCCGCGCTCTCAGCTTCGCTCCCGATAAAGACTTTTTTTATTTTTTTATTTTATTTTTTTAATTAAATCAGTGGAGAAAATGTTGATAAAACTTGTTTTTTTTTGTTGTTGTTGTTGTTGTTGTTTTTTTTTTGGCACAGGCCTTTTTCAGAAAACTCCTTTCCTCACTTCCTTCCGTCTACAAAACAAACAAACAATCTACATTATTTTCCTTTGGTTAATAAAAAAAATTTGAAAAAAAAAACAACAAAAAAAAGAGAGATGAGCAAAATGTTAGCGCTAAGTTTCTTTTTTTTTTTTTTCCCGCCCTCCTCTGAGGAGAGAGCGCTCGCTGTTTGCAGCCCTTTGTGTTGCGACTGTGGTTTAGTTTTTAGAGGATTTAGCGTGTTCGGCTTCTCAAAAAACAAACAAACAAACAAAAAGGCTCTTCTGATGATCACAGTGGTTTAAATTCAACTTAAAAAAAAAACAAGAAGGAGCGAAACGTTGGTGCAGAAGGAGCGAGAGCGGGAGGAGCCTGGCGTGTCTGGTCGCTCTCACGTTTGGGTTTTTCTTTTTTTTTTTCGTTGTTTATTTTTGTGTTTGTTGTTGTTGTTGTTGTTTTTTTCTCTCCATTGTTCCATGTTATTTACGGTCAAGTCTCAGGCGTCAAAGGTGTGGCTGGCGAAAAAAAAACAAAACAAAACAAAAAAAAACTGTCAGGTATCAGGATCCTGAAGGAGAGAGAGGAGAGACGATCAGGAATCTGACAACAACTGAATATTTAAGTATTATTTTCACTTTGTTGTTTTGTTTATACGCACGAAGCACAAAGACTCAGTTTCCTGTTTATATATAATAATAATAATAATAATAATAAACTTTATTTTTATAGCACCTTTCATACAGGATGCTTCACATAAAAAATAAAAATTAAAAAAATAATAAAAATAAAAATGAATAAAAATAGAGAGAAAGAATGAAGTAAGATAAAATATGTTTACATATAAATACACAACAAATAATTGAGAATATCAGAGATAGTGCATTACATTAAAACATTCGGAAATGTGGCTAAAAATTTGAATTAAAAAAACAAAAAAAACAAAAAAAAAAACCAATGAAATGAAATAAATGATCAAATTATCCAGAAAAGGCCATATTTATTATTTATTCTCTAATTAATTAAAATCACTTCTACTAAATGAGGGTTGAACTACTTCTACTGCCTCCTTTTCCTGACAGGATCATAACAGACTAAAGACTAAAAACAGCAGAACAATATTATATTATATTTATATTAATAAATGAGAGAAACATTTCAAAGTTAAAGCAGTTTTAATTGATTTGTTTGGCGACTTTGGAGGCAGCAGAAAAGAGCTGAAAACAAACATTAATATCAGTTTATAAAGATACGAAGATAGAAAGAGAAGCTGGTCTGTTTCAACAAAATCCTATTTTTATTCATTAATTAATTAAAATCAGTTTGACTTTATTGTTTTTTTATTTAAATCAGAGTTAAGCTTCTTTGTCAGTGAGTCTAACCCCTCCCCTTCCTGGCAGAATAATAACATGAAACAGACTAAAAACGTACAAAAACAAATAAAAAAGTCATAAATGTGGAAAATATTTTTCGAGTTAAAGCAGTTTTAATTGATTTTTTTTGGCAACTTTCACTTTATTTTTTAAGATATTTCATGTGTCTAAGAGCCTTTAGGTCACCAGGACGAGTTTTTCTGTTTAATTAAAATCCTATTTTTATTCACTAATCAACTAAAATCACTTCTAATTTGTTGTTTTATTGATCAGAGTTAAGCTACTTTGTCAGTGAGTCTAATCCCTCTCGTTCCTGGCAGGAAAACAACATGAAACATGAAAAGCAAATGTGAACAATATTTCTAAGTTATAAAGTTTATATTTGAAGGCAGTGAACTGAAACAGCAGATTAAACTGGATCGGAGGCCTTTCTTTGTGTTTGCTGCTCGTTATTTGAGGCTTAAATCAGCTTTAAATTACCTGGAACTGATAGAGCACTGGGGGTCAAAGGTGAATCTCATCTGTAGCTCTTCTGCTGCTGCATCAGGCCGACGTTCTCATACACTCTGGAGCTGTCCTCCCTCATCCTGCCCACACACAGAAGAACCAGATTAAAGATATAAAAAACAAAACCAGGAGCGTCTGAGAAGGAGGGTTTGGTGTTGGACTCACTCTGTGCAGGTGGGAGTAGGAATAGGAGTGCAAGGAGGCAGCGGGCTCTGCTCTCCTCCGGTCAGGTCAGACAAAGAGTACTTAATGTTGGTGTACTCGCGCCCTTTAATCTTACTTTTCTGCAGAGGAGAAAGCACGGGAAGGGTTAGAGAAGAAAACAGAAAGAAAAGTTTCAGGCTTTGATGCTCGACTCTGATCGAGTCCTAAACTGTTTAACTGAGATATGAACCACAAGAAGCACAAACATGTTTAAACACGATCCTTCCAGCTCGACTTGAACAGAAGCTTCTACAGAAATGAATCTGAAACTTATAGAGCTGCATTTCATGTCCAGACTAATTTAAAATGTTGCTCCTGTGCAGCATGATCCAGACGTTTTCCTTCATCTGACCTTCAGTTTAAAACATTTGTGAACAGAAACATCGTACATGTGTTGCTGTAGACATTTATGTTCCTCAGAGGACGATCGTTATTGATGTCGGTGATTTCCTGAGTTTTCTATTAACTTCACCAGCAGGTCAAAGTTTTAAACAGATCTATTAATTATAGACACAGGATGTAGGTGCAGGGATATTCAAAAAGCAGCATCAATGAAGAAAATAGTAGAGCTGCAGTCTGTTGGTCCATATGCTCTCGTCAGACTAAATTCTCATTGGTTGAATAACCTCTGTGTTACTTTCATAAGGAGAAAAGTGCTACATCAGCAGCTTTCCAGGATTAATCCATTATTTCCTGCCTGTTTTTGATTGGCTGGGAGTTTGCTCTTCAGAAACGTCTATAATCAATTTGCTCTTTTGAAACTGTACAAAACACAGTTAAAGCAACAAATATGTGTCAAAAATAAAAATAAAGAGGAAACAAAAACCACTCGCCTGCC
>CM055855.1:27139840-27364601 GCA_029490765.1 Euthynnus affinis
TGTTATAAGCTTTTCCATTTGCCAAATAGGTGAAAATTCCCCCTAAAAATGTTGGATGTTAAGAGGCTAACATCTGGATATATATATAAGATATATTATGTTTATATTTGTGTGTGTGTGTGTCGTGAGGATGAAGTGAGTTTACCATGATAGCAGATACTACCATGATGATATTGGCGTTGATGTAGTCAGAGCCTGGCTCATTTAGGTCCCCGTCATTCAGACACACACGAGTGTGGTCGACTGGAAACAACAAACAAACAAAACACACGGTTACTTTAAAAAACAACAACAATCCCTTCAGGTGGTTCCTGCACTTGTTAAACTCTGAGGTTGTGTTATATATGTATAGATAGGGAGAGAGGGAAAGTTTCTCACAAGGCAGAATGTTCTTGTATCTGTTCTTGTTCTTGTTCTCTGCTCTCTGGCCTTCTTTGCGACTGTAGAGCAGTTTGCACTCTTGTTGCTGCAAGGTCTGAAAGACAGCAGAACAAAGAGAGGAGAGTCAAACCAGAGCATCTTTAATAACCTTTAATGACATCTATTTACTCTACATGTTGTGTATTTAGCTGCAGAACGAGACAAAAAAACAAAACACAGAACCACTCACCTCAAATTCTTCCCAGAAGCCTTGTTTGACCTTGTCCGTAGCCTCCGCTAACTTGCTCAGCTCCCTGACTCGACTCTCGATCTCTGCGGCGTTAATGCGAGTGGTGTTCAGCGGCTGGAGACGACAGAGAGAGACAGAGAGAAGAGAGTCAGGTTTAACTTACTGTTGAGCAGATTGTAGTCACAGGAGGAGGAAGAGGAGGAGGTACCTGTTTGAGCTGAAGCACGGTGCCCAGAGTTTCCACCATGGGGTTCTTTTTGTAGTGCTCCACCAAGTCGGTGAGGGAGTCGAACTTCTCCCCGCCGCCCACGTCGTACTTCAGGTCGTGCTGTGAATGAACGAGAGGACGAGGACACGTCAGCGACAAGAAGAAGAGAGAGAAGAAGAAGAGAGGAGGAGAGGGAGGGTCCAGTCTTACTGTTTTAACAACATCAAGATGTTTAAAACACACTCGAGAAACCAGAAACAATCTGCATCTTCACCTTCCTCGATTTCTTCCTTCTCTTTGTTTATTTTCATCTCTTCTGTCTCTTTTTGTTTGTTTCTCTTTTTCTCTTGTTATTTGGCGGCTCTTTCATATCTCATTCTGTCTCCTCGCTCTGTCTTTCCTCTTTAGTTGAAACGGGCTGTTTTCTTCTTCTTCTGCTATTTCAGCAAATTAATAACACTTGAAATCGATATCATTTGGTTTTTTGGTTTCGTTCTACTCGGCTTCAATGGCACCAGACGTTTGAGGTGTTTATGTCTCTCTCAGACGTTTCCATACGAATCTATTAGAGAGTGTTGAGTCTCGTCAGGTTTTTTTAGCTTTCAGCATTTTAAAAGTAACTAAAAGGCTCAACAGTTTTTTCTGGCAGCCTAAAAGACGCCTTCACTGGTTTTTAGGTTGAAATAAATGAGTGATATTAAACTTTCTTCTGTCTCTCCTGTATTAAAACATCCTTCTTCATCCAGCTGCAGGACTCTGGAGACTTCTTAACACTTCAGGTCCTAACTCCAAACCAGTCTGTCCATCATGCTTTTATTTATCTTGCTAGCGATGAAGAGACAAAAAACTCTGCACCTCAACAAACTACAACTCTTCTGAGAGAATCCTGAGCCTCACATGGACAGAAAAGGTGAATTTAGTCCTTAAAATGCCAGAAAATGGTGAAAAACGTCCATCGCTGTCTCCTAAAGCTTAATATGCAACTGAAAATGTGTCGATTTGTCCCGACAACCCAAAAATATTCAGTTAACAGTCATAAAGAACCAAAAAAACCCAGAAAAATATTCACATTTAAGAAGCTGGAATCAGAGAATTTGGACTTTTTTCCTTAATTGATTATCAAAACAGCTGGAAACTAATCAACTGATCGAGTCTTCTCCCTCTGTATGAACGTCTCTGTGATAATGAGGAGGTTTAAATCCTTTAATAGCAAGTTTCTTACCTGGCAGCGGATCATGACGTGAGTGACCTTGGGTTTGCTGTCACTGCTGTCCGTCTTGTCGTCTCCCGTCCGGACCGACAGGACGAAGTCTCCGGGATGACTCTGGCTCTCTCTCACCAGGAAGCTGCCGTTCTTCCCCTTTTCTGTCAGCAGCTTCTCGGCCTCCCGACCCGACAGGTGACCGTGGAACCATCTGCCCAAAACAAACCAATCAATCCACTCGCTCCCTTCGTTCGTTCTTCCTTCCTTCCTTGTTTCATTTCCTTCCTTCCTTACTTTCAAGCTCCTATCTTTCCTTCCTTCCTTCCTTGTTTCATTTCCTTCCTTCCTTACTTTCAAGCTCCTATCTTTCCTTCCTTCCTTCCTTGTTTCATTTCCTTCCTTACTTTCCAGCTCCTTCCTTCCTTGTTTCATTTCCTCCTTCCTTCCTTCTGTCCTCGTCTCTTCCCTTCCTTCATTATTTCTTTCCATCTATCCTTCCTTCTTCTCTTCCAATCATCTGTTGTCAGTTTCCTTCTTGAAAACTAAATATGTTCATAAACGATTGAGACGACAAAACCGCTGTCATTAAACACCGACTACTAAAAACGCAGCTAGAATGTAGATTAAAAAATAAAAACTTTGCAAAAAAAATCTCTAAATTGTCTGTTTTCATTGAGAAAAAAAGGAGAAGACAGAATATCATAGCCAGATTAAATAACAGTGTGTGTGTGTGTGTGTGTGTGTGTGTGTGAGATGAATCATGTCGGTTCAAAATATCGTTTCATGTCTGGATGTTTCGATACCATCAGACCAAAAACTTCCTGTGAAGCTGCATCTTTATCACTCAGCAGATAAACATTAAATCTGTGGTGAAATAAATTTGACTATGTTCAATATGATCTGAAGAATAAAAAAAAGACTAAAATATCAACAGTTTTTTTTTTACTAAAACTGCAGTAAACCACTTAAAAACTAAGGTTTTCTTTATCTAAGATGAGATTAACATGGTCAGACTTTTACTGAACTAAAAAAACAGGATGAGGTTGATTAAATGTGATAAAAACATCTGACACGAGGGACCGCAGATGAAAAGGAGCGATAAACTAAGTCTGGTGCCGCACATCAAATGGTAACATGTATAATAATAATAATAATATCTTTATTTATATCGCACCTTTTAAAAACAGAGTTTACAAAGTGCTTTGACAGACGAAGCAAAAACTCAACAATGCAACCGATCAAAGACAAAGAGAGACAATAAATAAATGATAAAAGTTTAAAATCTTAGATCATCGGCTTGATTCTGGAAATTGTTCTGATTTGAAGGAAGCAGGACGACTTTGTTGTTTGTTTAACACTCTGCATGTCCCCAATAAACACATAAATAATATCTAAAAATCATCACTGCAAGCACTGTGCAGAAGTTTCAGACGTTTATATTCTCGTCAGTCAACATGAAGAGACAGAAAATGAAGTTAGCTGATAAATAAAAGCTACAGTTTTGTTTTTAGAAGCGTCCTGTCTTTACTGTTAGTGCCTAAACCTCAACATGTGACAGTTTGTGGCTCACTAACGCAATAAAAGTCGTACTTATTTCATATTTAGCCGTCCCGACACGCTGTGAACAGTTTAACACGAGCTGAAGCGGCGCTCACCTCTCTGACGTCGGGTCGGCGCAGTTGAGCGGATACTTGAGCTCGATGACGTCGCCGTTCTTCTCTTTCAGCTGGCCGTGATGCTCCATGTAATACTGCACCAGCTCCGCCAGCGTGGCAAACTTCTCCCCGCCGTAGAGGTCGTAGTAGTCTCCCGTGTTCTGGATCTTAATGTGGGTGACGGCTCCATTTCGCCTGCAAAGGAAAAAAAAAAAAAACACAAAAAAGAAACAGAGAAGAAGTGTTTATAATTAAAATAAGTGAGATGAGAAGCAGTTTAAAGCAGCAACTAAACTCATTTTGACTATAAAAAGTCAGAAAAATGCTCATTTAAAGCTCTAATCTGTAATGATTCCTCATTAAAATGTGTAAAAACAACTAGACCAGACAGAAGCTTCTCTCCTGAAACCTTCAGGTTGTTGTCACTCAGGTCTAGACCTATGTTCTATATGTTGTTGAGTTGTGTTCTAACATTATCCCAAATGTTTCACATCACATTAGAAAAACGCTTCCACGTTTGGGCGCAGAGCCTTTTTTTCAGAGTGTTTTAAGTATAAAGATTCAGTTCACTCATATATACAAGGGAGGAGTTAGTACTCAGCTGGGAGTAAAAACATCCTGAACCATCAACACTGGAGTAATCCTATCCTGCTGAAGCTGCTTGTTTAACAACCAAGACAACAACTCCCATCATCCCTTGCTGCTTCACACCGTCATCACACTCCAGCTGTTGTTATTGTTTATATTTAGAGACGCCGAGCGACTGAAATTACATGTTGTGAGTTTAAATACTAAAAACTTGAGTTAACATATTTAAAAAGTGTTGTTTTATTCAACTAAAAAGCCCAAAAACCTGAAAGATATTCAGTTTATTTACATATCTGATATAAAAAAAAGCAGCAAACAGCCTTTAGCTGTACCTCTTTTTTTTTTTTAATCTCTCTATGTGTTGAAATCTGACGTTTCACAGAACAAACAGACACAAAACAGAGTCTTTCAGGTCAAATATGAGCCTCATGCAGGATGTTATATCAGTTCAATGTGGAGCAGATGAGCCGACGGTGCTGCTGTAACCTTTAAGAAGATGAACCAGTGAAATATTTTGAATTTTTATTATTATTTTCATTATTATTATCAGTTATTTGTTGTCTCTGCTGTTTGAAAGAGGTGAGAGACTTAAAAAAAACATTCAGAAAGGCAGGATGACGACACCGAGACTGAACTGAAAGTTGTTTTTTTTGTGAAACAGACGCGTTGGCCAACCAGCTGCGACCAGATAGGACGACATAAAAACTGCTGTTGAGTCATCGAAGGTGACCACCATTATCTCGGAAAATAGAAAAAAAAAAAAAAAAAGGAGAAGTTGCGGCAGGTCTGGAGCTTCTGTAACCTTGAATGACTTCTGGTTTTAAAAAAAAAGTCTGGCAAAAAAAAAAAAAAGTGCAGAAGAATGAAAAAGACACGTGCTGCTGGTTTGAACCAGAAGAGACTGGTCTCCCAGTGGAAACTGTCGTCTCCGTTTCCCACAAGAGGAGCGGCGTGACTTTGTTTTGTTTCCATAGGAAGTAAATATGGTGAAGAGATGAGAGCTAAAAAATACGAGACTCCTCCAGAAATAACAGCGTCTACATCAGCGAAACCCAGTTAATGATACTCCGGCTTTAACAATTTATGACTCGACGGGCCTTCGAGATAAAAACCACAAACTTTTTTTTTTTTTTTTTTGTTATTATTAGTAAAAGCTCCGTCTGTCCTGCTATCATCTGCTCTGCGCTGCACTCACCGTACTGAGAGGGTGAAGTCTCCCGGGTTACTCTTGCTGGGTCTGGCTAAGAAGCTGCCGTCCACTCCTCGAGTCAGCAGCAGGTTTTCAGCCTCCACGCCTGTGATGTTGGGGTGAAACCACCTGAGAAAGAGCGAGAGAAGAAGAAGAAGAATCAGCCTCCACGTGTCTGAAATCACTCGCTGTTTGAATCCTGGACGCTCTGCTGTGCGTCAGCGGTGGGAAACTAGTGGCTCGTGGGTGAAATCCGGCCCTCCAGCGAACATATTCGGCCTCCTGATGAAAGCTTTGATGTTTATATTTTAACAATAATTTCACAAATCTGCTGCAGTTTAAATTAAAAACGAGGTTTGAGTGAATCCCAGCGAACAGAAGCTTGTTTCTCGACTATCTGAGTGATAAAAGGTGCTGAAATAAAGTCAATTAAAGCTACTAGAAGTTAAATTATAATGACATTTTAATTAATAATCCTAAAAAGCTATAAGACGCTCTCAAAACGTCCCACAATGCAACAAACACAGCGGTGGACACGTCATATATGAACGACTGTTTCTAACTGTAACACAACGCAACGTGTTTCATGTGATAAATGCAAACATGTAAGAAACATAAATTACTATAATGATGATTTATAAAAGTCCAAAATCTTTTTTTACTATTAAATTATGCTGCAGAGTTTACTGCAGTGCAGAGAAGTAACAATCAGTCGATTAGTTGATTAATCAGTAATTATTTAGATGGTTGAATGATCGTTTTTTAAGCAAATATACTAAAAATGAGCTGCTTTTATCTTCTATGATGTGATGGTTTCATGCTTTTCTGTGTCATAAATGACAGTAAACTGAATATTGGTGAGTTTTGAACTGTTGGTCGGATAAAATCAGACGTGTGAAGACGTCACCTTAAAAAAAAAAGTCACTTTTCACTGTTTTCTGACATTTTGTAGAACAAACGATTCATTAATGAAGAATCTACAGAAAAAAGATGTTTTCTACTGTAAATATTATAAAACCCTGAGAACAATGTGTCATTTCTGATATAATAATAATAAGATAAATAATAAGACACTACACACAGAAGAAAAAGCAACAGATCAAACTAAAAGACGTTATTAAATATTAATATATAAATATCTGCTTATATAAATCATACTGTATTATAATATTTTATATATCAAAGGTTCCTGGGCAGCGAGGAAACGTGTTCTATTATATATTTCTTTACAGGTTATTAGAGCTGCAACTCTAAAAGGATTATTTCCATTATTGATTCATCTGTTGAATATTTTTAATTAATCGACTCGTTTGATTCAAATGTCAGAAAACTGTGAAAAATGTCGCTCATGTTTTCTCAGAGCTCAAAGAGACATCCACAGATGTTCAGTTTACTGACACAGAAGACTGAAAATAAAATATTCACAGTTAAGAAGCTTCAATCAGAGAATTTGGACTTTTTTTCTTCTTTAAAATGATTTAAAATCATCGCAGCTCTTCAGGTTTTTATAGTTTTCTGCAGTAAACACATCGAACTCGACGCCGTCGCTGCTTCCAGCTGAACTCTGACTGTTACTGTCGATCTGCATTTTACACATTTAAATAATAAAAAAACAAAAACAGTTTCCGTCTCTTGTGGGCTCGCTGTTCTCTTCCTCTCTTCCTCTCATCTCTGTTATTTTCTGACTTTTACCAAAAGCTTATTTATGTGTTTGGACGGAAGAGGAAGAGAGAGAGAGAGAGAGAGAGAGAGAGAGAGAGAGAGAGAGAGATCACGCCTGAACCAAAAGTCGTATAATTTAAGAACAGGCATGTAAACCCACAAACAGGCCGAGCCGCGGCGACACTGACAAGCGGAAGAACGACCGTCCGTGCCAAGAAAAAGGTCGGGAGCAAGAAAGCGAAAGCACCACAGAGAGAGAGAGAGAGAGAGAGAGAGACAGACAGACAGAGAGAAAGAGAGAGAGAGAGAGAGAGAGAGAGAGAGAGAGAGATTTCAGATGCGACTTGAGTGTCTCAAAACGCCGCAAGATGATTTACAGTTACGCCACCTCGGCCCAAACATGGATGTACGTCCTGCTCAGTAACAGTTCACGTGAAATATACGAGTAGTTTGGGGTTATAACGCTGCGACGGCGTCTCTCTCGTTTGTGTCAGAACCAACCAGGACAGCAGCTGACAGATATTTTCATTATCAGTGAAGCTGTCGTTCGTTTTCTCAAATTAATCTATTCAGTTGTTTGGTTCTTAAAACGCCAGAAAACGGTGAAAAACATCCATCACTGTCTCCTAAAGCTTCATATGTAACTGAAAATGTGTCGATTTGTCCCGACAACCCAAAAATATTCAGTTAACAGTCATAAAGAAGCAAAAAAAACAGAAAATATTCACATCTATGAAGTCCTCTGAAGATCTGCCTGAGACTACAAACTATTCTGTAAAGGTGCGTTCAAGGACTCTTTTAAGTCAGGGACCAAACCAGTCCATCCATCATGGTTTAATTTTTCTTCTAGCGATGAGGACACTAAAACTCTGCACCTCAACCTGAGTTTCTTTTGGATGAACGCTGAGAGAATCCTGAGCCTCACATGGACAGAAAAGGTGAATTTAAAAGGAGAATTTGGTCCTTAAAATGTCAGAAAATGGTGAAAAACGTCCATCGCTGTCTCCTAAAGCTTAATATGCAACTGAAAATGTGTCGTTTTGTCCCGACAACCCAAAAATATTCAGTTAACAGTCATAAAGAAGCAAAAAAAAACAGAAAATATTCACATTTAAGAAGCTGGAATCAGAGAATTTGGATTTTTTTCCTTAATTGATTATCAAAATAGATGCAAACTAATCCACTGATCGAGTCTTCTCCCTCTGTATGAACGTCTCTGTGATACTGAGGAGGTTTTGTGGTTCACAGTCTTCACTTTAAAACACTTTAACACTCTGCTACAGATGCTGTGTGCTTAGTATTTTATGTTTGCACGCTATTTACTTAAAGGATAAGTTCACAATTCTTCAATGTGTGTCTTAAAACGACAGTCAGGAGCACAAATGAGCATCGAAACATGTTTTTATTCATCATTCTTCCTGTTCGTACTGAACATTAGAGATCCCTTCATGAAGCTAATATGAAGCTTCAGCGTCCAAATGAGTCAAATCCAGTAGATATCTTTCAACATTACAGTCTTTTTAGTGGCAAAGTCCCTCTTTTTGTTTCTATACTTCCACCTGCAGCTCAACAGGGAAACACAAAGAGGAGAATTTGATGCTAAAAAAGACTGTAAATGTGTCAGATATCCACTTGATATGACTAAACTCAGACTGATGAAGCTTCACATCAACATTTAAATGACTCACATTGAAAAGCATATTTAAAAGGAGATCTTTTAACATCCAGTATGAACAGGAGGAAGGAAACAAAAACATGTTTCTCTGCTTTAAAAAGTGTGAACCCATCCTTTAATCCTGTCACATTTCATGTCTCCGTACTGGAGGAGACATCTCTCCTCTTCTGTTCTCTCTACGTTAAAAAGGCAGTTTTTCCTTTTACCTCTCAAATCTAAAAAGGATAAAAATCGCTCTGAGACCACTCTGTTATTCATAATGTGTTAGTTAGCTGCACAAAACCGACTTGATTTGCATTTCATAAACACGATAAACCCGCTCAGAGCATCTGACAGCAGCTGCAGTGGCCAAAATCAGTGTTTAGCCATCTTAAACTTTATCTATCACCGGAATATATGAATAACAAAGAGGTGAGGAAGCTTTGTAGGTTAGGTGTCAGTGTTTACAGTGTGTACCAAACAGCTTCTGACTGCCTTACAAGTTGCCGGTGTGTGCTACATGAAGCGGTTTGCTAGCTATTCTAGCTTTTTTTCCAGAAACACCGGGATACTCTGAGCTTGTTTACCGACAAACATCCAAACAGCTGAGTTGAGTTAAAGTTAGCCAGCTCAGCTAACATGATCAGCAGACATTGTTTTCCACACAGCCCCCCCTCCTCTCCCTCTCTCTCTCTCTCTCTCTCGCTCTCTCTCTCTTTTACCTCCGAGATGTCATTTTTTTTTGCGCTCCTCACTTCCTCGCTGGCAGTTAGCGGTAGCTTCAGCTAGCTGGCTAACGTTTCCGACCGTTTCTGCTTCAATCACAGGATAAAGTGCTTCATCGGTTCACACCCGGTCACAACGGGCACCGGAATCCAGGCATCGACGGGAGATTTTTTTTTACCAGCGGGCGCTACAAAAAAAGTCTGTAGGCCTCGGCCCCGGAGACTTCACAGCAAGTCGATTATCGGACGTCACCAAACATGCGACAAAACAGAGGGTGCGCAGATTTTTCCACCCGCGGCGGCCGTTGTTCGCTTGCGCGTAGCCCCTCCGAAAGAAACCGCAGCGTTCGGACTCGTCCGGCAAACAGCGTAACGTAAATTAAAGAGCCCCGTCCACTTTCACTCCGCGCATGCTCATTAAAGGGCTTATTGATTTCAGCGCGGACGCTCGCGGCAGAGCGGCAGGGCGGCAGGGCGGCGCGGCAGAGCGTTCCATTCCCTCCCCATCACTCCCTGCGCGCCGCTCTGCCGCGCCGTTCTGCCGCGCGGCAGCTGCTCGGATTGAAAGTTTGCGGAGTCCGCAGAGATCACGTGATTACACAATCATATTTTTTAGGGTTAATTTACAAACATCAACATACAAACAATAAAACAATAAACATATCTTAACATACAAGGCACATTAGATAAGAAAGATAACATAAAATAACAAGGAGAAGCAATAAAATAACAATAATAAAACGTAAATAATAGTAAAAAAAAAAAAGTGATATTATGATTGTTTTTTGTAGTTACTCTAGAGATGTGGTTGGCAAATAGCCAGGCCTCCCAATAAAAACATTTGGCCCTTAAGCAAAGCTGAAGTTTATATTTTTATACATGACGTCAAATCTTTTTCATGACTTCTCATAAATCTGCCATAGATAACATGTAAATCCCAATAGATTTGACCTCTTAACATGTTATAAATGTACCAGATGAATAACAAAAGTACGTAAAATAATATAGCTGATCTGAGCAGAATAGATTTGTGTCAATAACAGCACTTTTTATTGTATGTTTATATGTTATCAGTTACATTTCTAGTCTTGTAAAGGATGTTTTCATGTTTATAAGTTGTTTTTTTCTCCAATTACTATTAAGATAAGATGCTGTCACTAATAAGTCCTCACTTACTGATGGGAATTATGAAATCTGTCCACACATACAACCCTAAAACTTAGATAAACCAATTTTATTCTTGAATGAATGAAAAGAAACACAACATATAAGGATTTCTCTTCACACCTATAAGCAGTGCTAAAAAAGAAAAACAGTCCCATGGCTGATCGCTGCTCTAGAGGTCATCAGATATTCGCAGTTCTTCATAAACTGATGAGTGGAGACTCTGTATGTTTTCTTTTCATTAGTCTCAAATCACTGAGACGATTGTCCACAACGTCGCTTTTTAAAAAACAGCAAACAAGGGTTTCATTTTCCTCCGTCCAGATGTGCGGATGATAAACAGTACCAGAAGTATCAGGCTGCTCAGCATCATCTCTTCACTCTTAACGAGTGTTTTCTGTTGTTAGAGGAGCAAATAGCTGGATTTTTGATATCACAGTAACCTTGAAACGCCTGAGCTGCACCAACAAAAACTAAATGTGTTATTATTATTTATTTATTTACTGTTCTATTGGAACAATTTGATATCAGGAGTTATTATATGTTATTGAAACCTTCAGTTTGTGTGAATTAAACCTTTGAATTTGATACAGAATGAAGTACGGGAATGCATCTGGAAAGAAACTTTTCTTTTTTATTTATTTTATGTTTTGTTATTACTGTTCAAATATCTGACGACCCTTTCATGCAGGAATTATTAAACCACAGAGTAAACCTTCCTCAAGCTCGGGTCCTCCACCAGAGGCCTGCTGGGAGTTTGAGGGTTCAGTATCTTCGCTGTTCCTTCGGCTCTGCTCTTCTTGACAGAGACCTCAGATGTTGTTCCTGGGATCTGCTGGGTCACAGCCCCCCCCAGTGCTCCCAGTACCACTGGCACCACTGTTGCCTTCACTCCCCACATCTTCTCCAGCTCCTCTTGGTATTTTTCGATCTTCTCGTGCTCCTTCTTCCTGATGTTGCTCTCGCTTGGGATCACTACGTCTATCACTACTGCCTTCTTCTTCTGTTGTTTGTCGATCAACACGATGTCCAGTTGGTTAGCCATCACCAGTTTGTCAGTCTGCAACTGGAAGTCCAGCAGGATCTTGGCTTGGTCATTCTCAACCACCTTAGGAGGCGTCTTCCATGGTGACCTTGGGACCTCCAACCCAGATGTTCCTGCACACTATGCCAGGCACGTTATAAACATGTTAGGGAACACTTACTTTTCATTGTCCTAATGACAGCAGTTATCTTAAACCACATAATTATAGTAAACGTTATTAGCATGAATCAAACTGTATGGTCCAGACTGACTGAGAGCTACTTGTTCAGCTTAAAGCATCATAACTTCATTTAAACAATTACTGAATATAACAGTTTTCAGAGTTCATAACAAACTGAAAAAAAAATGAAATTTGCATATCAGTAAAGACAAAAACCTTTTGCAGAGTAATCTACTGTTTATGAAACTCATTGTGAGGAAAATTCAGTGTCTATATTTTGATAAATAAACGTTCTGACATCTTGCTGATTGTGTTGCAGCATGTTTTTAATGTGATGTTTGAATCAATGTGTTTTCCTTCTTGTTCCTCCAGTTGGATGTTTGAGCTTCTCGGTGATTCAGGATGATGTTTGTGCAGCGTTCACATCCTGCTGAAAGTGGAAAGTTTTTTCTCTTGCAGTCATTGAAAATCAGATTTAAGGGCATTCATGACCGTGATTTGTGACATCGCAGCTAGTTTGGAGCTAATTATCGTCCAATATTCAATTTATACACAAGTGTGATGTGGAAACTTGAAGCGTTGAACAGTGAAGGAGGAAACATCTGGTGTCCAGCAGGAAAAGGAATAGATATAATTAAATTAAGACATTTTCAACAAAGTAATTGAACTATTTTGTGGAAGAACTATATCAGATGTAAATTATTATTCCAAACTTTAAACATGTCTGGAGGGGATCTTTAAACTTCTCAGAACACAGCACAGATTATTAATTTTTCATGAAGGCGGCGTCGATGCCATTTTAAGGATTTTAACAGGTAATTATACTTTTTCAATAATTATTGTTCAAAGTCTTAATACATATCTGGAGGGGATCTTTATTAAAAGTTAATATAGATGGAACTCATTAGCTTTAGCAGAGCTGTTATTATAAAAAACGAACAGTTGTCTACTTGTTTGGAAGAAAAGGAAAATTCAGAGTGTATATACAGTAATAAAAGTATAAATGAAGAGTTTTATGATGTTTATCTTCCAGTGTTGGAAAGTAACTAAGTACATTTACTCAAGTACTGTGCTACTTTATTTCCATGTGATGCTACTTTCTACATTTCAGAGGGAAATATTGTACTTTCTACTCCACTACATTTATTTAACAGCTTTAGTTACTTTTCAGATGAAGATTTGACACAATGGATAATATAACAAGCTTTTAAAATACAACACATTGTTAAAGATGAAACCAGTGGTTTCCAACCTTTTTGTCTTTTGACGTCTTACAAAAAGCAGTGTGTAGTCGGGGTCACATTTCACATGTCTATGAGTTGTTAACAGCTCCACCAAATAGTGATTTTTCCCTCTAAACTTCTCACATGCTTTCATTTCAATAAATGTTCAAATGATCCAATATTTCAGCAAAAATCAAAGATATCAGAACATTGTTTCTTCTTCTTTCCTCTTTAAACAGTAACAGTGAGTAGAAGGTAGATCTCAGCAGGTTGATCTTGAATAACAACAACCTGCAGGATTCAGAGGAGCAGCTGCTGCAGACTGATAAGACCTTCAGAAATGTCACATTTCAGCAAAAATCAAAGATTAGAGAAAAAGTCTAAAAACTGAAAACAGATTTGTGTATCAGAACTTTGTTTTTTCTTCTTTCCCCTCCCATTAATCAACTCACGACCCCTCAGATTTATCTGCTGACCCTTTAGAGGGGCCCCGACCCCTAGGTTGGGAACCAGTGGACTAAACTAGCTAACTGTATATAAAGTAGTGTAAACTAGCTCCACCTCCAGCAGCTACAACAGTAACATGCACACAGCAGCTTCACTCCTGAATCCTGCAGCTTGTTTCCACTCAGATCCAGCTCTCTCAGATGGGAGGGGTTGGACTTCAGAGCTGAGGCCAGAGAAGCACAGCTGATCTCTGACAAACTGCAGTCACCAAATGTTAATAAAGAATAAATTATGCAAATAACATGTAATTTATTGTCCAACTATGTCCTCATCAATGAGCTTTTCCCTAAAATGAGCAGAGTAACTTTGTCATTGTGTTATTGTGGATCAAAACTAGAAACTAGCTGAAAGATATCAGAACTAGGTTGGGAACCAGTGGACTAAACTAGCTAACTGTATATAAAGTAGTGTAAACTAGCTCCACCTCCAGCAGCTACAACAGTAACATGCTGCTCTAACACTGATGCTTCAGTATTAATAATCTAATGATGTCATATATAATAATATATCAGTCAGAGGGACCAAACCACTACTTTTACTGCAATACTTTAACTACATCAAGCTCTGAATACTGATGGACTTTTACTGTAGTGGGATTTTTCATGCAGGACTTGTAATGGAATATTTTTAAATTGCTGTCTTGGTACTTTTACTGAAGTAAAGGATCTCACTGCTGCCAAATTTTTTCTTTTGATGTGTTTATGGAACATGATTCTTGTGAATTAATATGTCAATATCATCAGCTGGGTTGTGCTACTTGATATTTATACAGCAAGTCACATTACAGCTTGTTTAAGGTAAAAATACAGTTTAAAAACCTCTTTTATTCCTAATAGACATATCTGGTTTGACATCTTTTTGTTTTATTTAAATAGGATTTTTCAAGCAGGATTTTTACTTGTAATGGAGTATTTTTACACTGTTGTATTATACTTTTATGTGATTACTTCCTCCACCACTGCTCGTGCTGTGAATTAGAGGAGAGTCACCACTACAGTGACAGCCTTTTTTTGCGCCACGCACTCTCTTAATTTTGGCCCTCGCTGCTCGCCGGCCGGTTTAAGCCTGTACGTGGCAGTCAGAGAGCAGCCGAAGCTAGAGCGGCTCCTCTCCTGCAACAATTCAGTCATACAAACCGACATCCTGAAGCAAAGGATACCATTTATATCCTCCTGGCTTGGTGCTACTTTCGCTATAACACATTTCAAACATGTTTACCGCGTCGGAGCTGGTTGTCCTGCTGGCCGTCCTGTCTGCCACTGCGTCCGGCTACTTCGTTAGCATAGACGCCCATGCCGAGGAGTGCTTCTATGAGCGGGTCAACTCCGGCACCAAGATGGGCCTCATGTTCGAGGTAGCCGAAGGAGGCTTCCTCGACATCGATGTTGAGGTGAGATGATAAAATAGCCACCTTAACAAGGAGAAAAATC
The DNA here is from genome assembly GCA_029490765.1 of Euthynnus affinis. NCBI lineage: Eukaryota > Metazoa > Chordata > Actinopteri > Scombriformes > Scombridae > Euthynnus > Euthynnus affinis. The sequence continues at coordinate 27,154,865 of CM055855.1, forward strand.
TGCGTTTATTTGAACTTTAACCTGCGGCGGCAGCGGCCTGCGCTAGCTGTGTTAGCTAACGGCTAACAGCCGTCTGTCTGCGTAACGACACATTAAACTAGTTTCTGTCCAGTTGATCGCTTTTAACTCACAGTCAGATAAAAACAACTCAATTTGAAATGGCTAGATTGTTACAGGGATGTCATTCAGCTAAGTTTATCTTGAGAAACGTGTGCCATTTGTTATTGAATTATTCATATCCATACAGGAAGTGCAGCGTTAGCAGAGCAGCTAAATTCTGCACAAGTATTAAACCTTTTAATATCACATGAACTGAATAAGATTAAGCTTCTTTTTACAAGTTATGTGTACATGTTGCTCTGGTTTAGTATGCACTATTATGAGTGTTTCTAGATCACTCAGGTGTTGCCATATGTTACCTCCATCATGTTATATCACTGCTGCATTGTTATTATTAACTCTTACATTTCTCTCCTTTTTTTATCTTTTCTTTTAAAACAGATAACAGGGCCTGATGGGAAACAGATTTACAAAGGCGACAGAGAGTCCAGTGGGAAATACTCTGTGGCGGCGCACATGGACGGCACCTACAAGTTCTGCTTCAGCAACAAGATGTCCACTATGACGCCCAAGATCGTGATGTTCACCATCGACATCGGAGAAGCACCTAAAGGCCAAGACATGGAGACAGAAGGTAGAAGACTAGACGCGTCAAATGTTTGTTTTTTTTTTTACAGGAGAGAAAACAATAAAATCCAAATCATTTAAATCTGTCAGCTTGTTCCCAGAATCATGCACAATGTAAACACTTTTTTTCCTTTTTTTTTTAAAATCTTGCTTGTTTGTTAGTTTCTTCTCTTTTTTTATTTGACTTTTTATTTCCGGGCCGCTCTTCCCCTCTTCGTAGGTGGTGACAGCTGGGATGGTAGGGCAGCACAGGGCAGCACACGGCTGTTGTGAAATAGAGTTTGTGATGCACTTGCAGAGTTTCCCCTCTAACCGGAGTTGTTGCCATAGTTTTAAACTAATATCGTGCATTCCTACGCTGCAGGAGTTCTTGTCATGAGTGGGTTTGACTACTTGCACAGTGAGAACATGTATGAACTGTGAACGTCTTGCTTCCCCAGTCACACACACACACACACACACACACACACACTCGACAGATGTTCAGCATGTTTTGCATACCCTGTGTGCATGTTTTTTTTGTTTTTTCTTGTTTGCGTTGCACGGTGACGGTTGTTTTGTGACTCGCAGGCTGATTTTTTTTTTTTTTTTTTTTTTTGGATAATTTGTTGTTTTCAGCTCACCAAAACAAGCTGGAGGAGATGATCAATGAGCTGGCGGTTGCCATGACAGCCGTGAAGCACGAGCAGGAGTACATGGAGGTCCGTGAGAGGATACACAGAGCAAGTGAGTCTTTAAATAAATAAAAAAATAAACAAATAAACAGCTAAAAATAACCAGGATGTGAGTGTAATTTGTCTCTTTCTTCTTCTTCTTCTCTTGTTTCTAGTCAACGACAACACAAACAGCAGAGTGGTGCTGTGGTCGTTCTTCGAAGCTCTGGTTCTGGTGGCGATGACGCTCGGACAGATTTACTACCTGAAGAGATTTTTTGAAGTACGGCGAGTGGTGTAGTGCGGTTTTAGATATCGATCCCTGTGTGTCCTCCACTGTTTGTTTGGGGTTTTTTTCTTCTACTTCTTCTTCTTCTTCTCCGAAACACCAAGACAGTTATTTACACTCTGGAAATGAGACCCGGCAGTTTTGAGTTAAAAGTCTACATGTTGATTGGATCTCAGATGTTTTGTTCTCATGTTTCAGTTCCTTCTGTCTTTATATGTGTTATAATTGTTTTTTTGTTTTGTTTTTTTTGGGAACGAACGGCCAAAAGTTTCTGGGATAGATATCCAGTGTTTGCATTAGTTTTTTTTTTGGTTTTAACTGTTTTTTTTGTTGTTGTTGTTGGGTTTTTTTTCCTCCAATATCGTTTGATAATTACAGTTAATTACCAAGTACACGCCAGTACAGTTTTATCTGTATGAATGACTGTGAGCTTCTTAATTTTTAAGATGACAGAGACTACTTTAGAAAAATGCACACGGATGACACAAGACAACGCGAGGAGTCCCCACAGGAGAATGTAGCCCTGCTTTATAAATAGAGTAAGAATTAAATGAAACCTTTTGTTTTTCAAATTATAAAAACAAACAGAACACATTTAGATAAAAGTCTGAGATGCAGAGAGGAGCGGGGGGTAACGGCAGATATGTGATATCTGTGTGGTTTTTTTTGCTCTCAGACAACAAAAAATTGCACTCCTGATGAATGAACGCGCCTAAATATCTGAAGGATTTACACATATAGCAGCTGTTTGTTGTTTTTTTTTTTTTAAGGGAAAAGCTCTGCAGCTTCTAGCTCTTTGTCTGTTGATTCACAGCGACGTTTAGCGAGGAGGAGGAGGAGGAGGAGGAGGAGGAGGAGGGGGGGGGAAGCAGGAGGAGAGACTCCTGATCTAGTTCAGAAAATCAAATATCAGACGCTTCCTGTTTTTTTTAAAACTTTCCCGGAGAGCTCGAGGAGCTGAGGCGAGGTTTTAAACTGAACTACGTGTAGAGAAATACTGATATAAGTGTTACATGTTAATCGAGGCTAGCTGGGATGGCGGGCAGGCGGGCAGGTGGGCTGGTGGGGTCAGTGGGGGGGGTCTGACACCTGATGACTGCTGTGTGCTTTAGTTGCTTCTAGTTCTTTTGTTGGGGTCGGGGGAATTTAAATTATACTGATTGTACACGATTTTGAACTGTTTTATTTTGTTTGTTTTTCTGGAGCATATTCATTAAGATGCAACCTTTTTATGAGACGACGTCCTTCAAATAAATATTTCCTCCTCCTCCTCCTCTTTCTCTCTCTTTCTTCTTTAAAAGCAGCAGCAGCTTCACATCTTAACGCGCCATCATCAGCTGCAGCGTCCCATAAAGTGTTGTTGTTGTTTTTTGTTTATTTTACTGAATATGCTCCAGTTTTGTATCGAAAACAATCTTTCTGGTGAGATCAGGCAGGACAAGCTGCTCTGTAAACACACACACACACTCTCTCCTTTTTTTGTTTGTGATTACAAAAAAAAAAAAAAATCTGGTAAACAAATCTGTACAAATGTAGAATGGTTGTCTGTGAAAAAACAAACAAACAAACAAACAAAAAAAAAGCCCCAGGTTTCATAATAAAGCCGATATTCTGTACGATTTGCTTGGATGTCTTTTTAAACTGGTGATTTAAACAAAGAAGTCTGATACAGTGGATCCTGAACACGGAGAGAAAGTTGAATAAAAAAAGTTTCACAGCAGACGTTCATAAAGACTCTGTTATTGTTTTATTGTGTCATAAATTCAGTTTAACTCTGTTATTGTGTTCGGGGTCAAATTTGACCCGTTTTCAAATTACATGTGTGAAACATACTTTTAATTTTATCTGATAAAACAAAGCTTCATTACATCCTTTTATTTGTTTTAAAGCCTATAAAAGAAAAAAAAAGCTACATCTGTTGTGTTTTATGGGTCAAATTTGACCCGTTGATTTGTAATTATGGTTTGTTTATGCAGAGAAATACATATTAAATGATGCCAAACCATCATGAATAACAAAAAAAATACAGCAAAACAAACTAATAAAATCCTATTATAATAAAATAATATTAAAATTATGTTTCATGCCAAGAAAGAAAGCGTATCGACTTGGATTCAGTTGTAGAGTGACACACAGCAAATACGACTCCAGTTAAATGTGGTGAGTAAATACATAAATAATAAGTCGGTGAGCGAGCCTGTGAACATTCTCATTCATCCAGGTCAAAGTTATTTCCAGGTAAACAATTGATTCAAAGGAAACTGGAGTTTCGCCTCTTATGGAAGCAGCTTCATCTGTTTAATGCATCAGTCTGACACACAGAGGAGATAGTTTCAGGGATTTAACCTCATCTCCTAAGACAGTAGTTTGTTAGTGAAGGTTCACCTGAACATTGTTTGGTCAAACACTTTTCTCCCCCAAAAAACATATAAACAAGTATGAAGAACAAAAAGAGGAAACAAAGTGCCAGGGAATTAAATTCAATTATATAAAAATAAACATAAATATTCAGTTTAGAGATTGTTCAGGAAGCTTTTTATATTCAATAAAAACAAAATAATACATAGGAGGAGGAAAAATATAAACAAATACAGGTGTACAGATGAATGAGATAAAATACATTTTAATAAACAAATAAATACACCGGATTAAAACTCAAAGAAGAAAAAGAAAAAGAGCATGTAGAAGAAGAAACATCGGCAGGCGGAACGATTCTCGTCGCAGCGCTCCAGATTCCTTCCGGCTTGTAAACATCAGCGCACCGGAAGTCGGAGCAGCGTGGGGAGCTCAGTGGACAGTTAGCTCAGCGGCGGCTAACAACAACTTTTAACTTCAACACTTTGCTCGTCGGTCCGTTTCCAACATGGACAACACGACCGAAGGCACGTGGGACAGTTTACCGGTTCAACTGAACGGCGGGATTTTACAGACGCTCGAGGAGCTGAAATTCACGCACATGACACCTGTACAGGTAACTGCACATCCTCAGTGTGTGTGTGTGTGTGTGTGTGTGTTTCAGCAGTAAACTCATCTCCTGTTTTCTCTGCAGTCCGCCTGTATTCCGCTTTTCATGAGTAACAAAGATGTTGCTGCTGAGGCGGTAAGTGACAAACTTTACTAATTAATCAATTAACCTCAACTCCATTTGTTGCTTGTTTATGTTTATTTTGATTTAGAACATGTGACAAATAATATAAAATCCCCCCAAAAAACAAGAATATCAAATAAAACGATCAGTTTAAATGAACAGGAAACTGTCAATAAACAAAATCTCACAAACAACATAAATAAACATTACATGTCTAAATATTTATATATATACTCTACCCCAGTGTTATCATGTACAGCCCAGATATTCCCCCAGTGTCAGTATCACTTTGTAATAAGAAACTCTTTGTTTTAAATGTCATTTTTTATTATTTTAAGAGCTGCAACTAAAAATTATTTTCATTCATCGATTTCAGGTGACCGGAAGCGGGAAGACGCTGGCGTTTGTGATTCCCATCATAGAGCTGCTGCTGAAGAGAGAAGAGAAGCTGAAGAAGATGCAGGTGAGGATCCAGATCAGCTGCTGTTAACCCGACGCTGCTCTCTTTCTCTGTGTGTGTTGGGTTTATCTTCTTAAATCTCTAATCTGTAATTATTCCTCATTAAAATGTGTATAAACAACTAGACCAGACAGAAGCTTCTCTCCTGAAACCGTCAGGTTGTTGTCACTCAGCTCTAGACCTATGTTCTATATGTTGTTGAGTTGTGTTCTTACATTAATGTTCAAACCCAGAGAAATCTGTCATTTTAATCAAAGTTAACGGACCGTTTCATTTGGTGGCCTGTCAATGGCGTCATACCTCCTCTACCAAAGAGTATAGCGCACAAGATGCATGCGTCGGCGCCGTGTTTGTCCGCTACAATGGCGTCTAGCAGAGAGTAACTTACACACATACAAGATAATACATGGGCTTTGTTGTGCTTGTTCCACACAAACTGTTAGAAATGGACTTTTATTCAGTTTGAAGCCACATTTTCATGATAAATTTAGCTGGTTTTTAACTTGATCTTTTAGCCGCAAGAAGGATTTTAGTCATTGGACGTCTGGATCTTAAGTTATCAGAGAAATAAACTGGACAAACGTTAGCAGCAGCTCGGCTAACAGCCCCTCCAGGAAGTCCGCTGCTCGCCCAACATGGTGGAGAAACACTGATTTTTTTTTTTTTTACATATTATCACATTTTTCTCGTTTTCTTGTTTAGGGGGTCAAATTCAGGTTTGAAGTGGTGGAATAATAAGAAAGAAACAAATCAAACCAAGTGTCAGATGGTGAATTTGGGTTTTTTTTGGGGGGCAGCTGGTGACTCAGATGTGACTGTAGGTCTGTGATGTTTCCTGCAGGTCGGCGCTCTGGTGATCACTCCCACCAGAGAACTGGCGCTTCAGATCAGTGAAGTGATGGAGCAGTTTATCCAAAAGTTTCCACAGTTCACGTAAGTAGAAAAGTCACAACAGCTTAACGTGTTCAAAACAAAAACAAAACACAGCAACGCCTGGCTGACACATGCAGCGAGCCTTTGAATGAAGGAAATTAAAGACAGACAAAAACACTCTGGCGCTATGAAATCACTGAAAATGTTAGAAAATAACGATATGGTAACCTTTCACAGAAACCAGCCTCTTCTGCCTGTTTCCTGTCAATTAGTGGTGTGTTTTTATTCCTTTAAGAGGCTTCATTGTTTGTTATTTCAGCGTCTCAGTCTGTTTTTGTTTTTCAGGCAGATTTTACTGATCGGAGGGACAAAGCCGATCGAGGACGTGGAGAAGTTCAAGGATCAAGGGTACGATGATGATGATGATGTCACAAATAAAGCCAGACTGTGTATCCAGATTTTAAGATGCTGTTTAGAAAGTTATTACGTCTCAAATAAAAGCATAAACACATAAAACCTGCAGCAGATAAATTTAGTGTAACATCCATCCATCAAAAACAGCAGCAGCAGTCATGTTATAGTCACCACTCTGCTGCTCTGGTTTAATGATGTATTTACTTTAATTAATTCTGGTCGTTTCTTCTTTGCTGTACTCAGAATTAAGACACTATTGTTCCTGTTACGTTTGTTTGTTTCTTTATTATTCTGCCACTTAAAACTTGAATTTGACCCCTAAACATGCTCAAAAACTCACTAAATATGTCACGCACATCAAGTTCAGCGAAAAAATTGCTATTATGTAAAAATTATGCCCTCAAAGTGCCTAGAAAGTGCTCAATAGCGCCACCTAGGTATCTAATCTGGCCGCTGCGGTCTGTAGGAATGTCGTAGAGAGATCGAACCAGCACTAAACTGTTTGTCTCCTCCAGACCTACAAATCATACACTGACACTCCAGACCTAAATCCAACAGGAAATCTGCAATACATTCATGAAAGTCCGACTTTTTGGTCTGTTTTAGGCTAATTTTGGACTCCGAACAAAACCTATCTCCTCCTAGGGCATTCATGTTATCAGCTTCAGATTTTTATACATGACTTACGAGTCTGTGCTGAACAAAAGTTATTAAAAACTTTATAATCACTTGAATGGTTTAGATTTTATAAGCCCATAAAGTTGCTGTGCGACACTTCACCTTACAATGTAATCCAATGGAAAACACTTCCTTAACTCCATCTAAGGGAAACCCCGTCTTGTGCGGACCTTAATCTCTCTTTGTTTAATCTTAATGTTGTCTGATGTGAAACGGCGTCCTCGGCTGTCCTCCTGACGACTGACGTTTGTTTACGTTAAATTTTCAGGGCGAACATCGTGATCGCGACGCCCGGCCGTCTGGAGGACATGTTCAGGAGGAAGTCGGACGGTCTGGACTTGGCGAGCTCGGTGAAGAGTCTGGACGTGCTCGTTCTGGACGAGGCCGACAGACTGCTGGACATGGGCTTTGAAACCAGGTGCAGAGCGAGAATTCACACTTTCAGCTACAATACAGGAGAAGAAAAGGAGTCAGAGTGCAGATGTAGATAATTATCAGTTAATATGACATTATTATTATTTAAATGATTAGTTTTTTCACGTTTAAGAAGCTGGAAGTTGCTCATTTTTTGGCTTTAAAAAATGTGATTATGATTATCAGAATATTTTCCAGTTAATTCTCTGCTAATTAAACTAACCCTAACTTGTATTTTTATGTGTTTGAGGTCTTCGTGCTGCTAACGAGCGCCTGTCTGTGTGTTTGTTTCCAGTCTGAACACCATCTTGGGCTTCCTGCCTAAACAGAGACGTACAGGTTTGTTTTCGGCCACTCAGACGCAGGAGCTGGAGAAGCTGGTGCGAGCCGGACTCAGGAACCCCGTACGCATCACCGTCAAGGAGAAAGGCGTCGCAACCGCCGCCGCCGCCGCCCAGAAGACCCCCTCCAGACTCTCCAACTACTACATCGTGAGTCGAGGCGTCAAACTCGCGTCTGTCGGCTCAAAATTTGATGTAATGACACAAAAAAAAAATGACACGTAATCGTTGTTGTTTCAGATTTGTAGACCAGAGGACAAGTTCAACAACCTGGTGACGTTTCTACGGCAACACAAACATGAGAAGAACCTCGTTTTCTTCAGGTACGTTAAAGCTGCAATGTTTTTATTCATCTCGTATGTTGTGTTAACTCACATTTAAATGTTTTAATCAGTCAGAATATGTAACTTCAGCTCCCAAACACACCAAACTTCAACATAAAACCAGCGATCGCTTTCGTCCTCGGACATAAAGGTTCACAAATAAAGGTTTATTCAAACAACGCCATTAAAAATGTTGACAGAAAACATTATTTTGTGCAATTTTACGATGATGGAAAACAAGAAGAAATTAAAGAGAGAAACAGTTTGTTCTGCACTGATTTTCATCGATTCAGCTGCAGATTATTTTCTCAATCAATCGATTATCAATCAATCGATCAGGTTTTATTTGTACATGAGCTTTCAAACAGGTTAAAAAGGCTTCAGAGATTAACTGATAATAAGACAGAATAGAAAATGATGAAAATGTAATAAAAATACTATAAAATAGATTAAAAAAATAACAATTTAATAGATTAAAGACAACTAGAGACATTTTAAAACATGAATAAAATGAAAGCCAGGATGAAATAATATAAATAATAATCATAAAACATTCCAAACAAAAGATAACGGTTGAGTTTTAAGTTTATTTACTTGAATTGTGATTAAAAACGTCCATTAAAACTTCTTGTTTTGTTCCAAAATATTCACTTTACACTTATTTAAAACGAGCAGAACAACAGAAAACTGCTAGAAAAACATACTGAATCATTTAATAGATCATCAGTAGAGCTGCAGAGTTGTTTCAGCTCTTTAAAATATCACTTTAATAATATTAAAACGAGCTCATTACAGTCAGAAACTGAGATTTTTTGACAGCAGTCGTGACGGGAAACTGGGTGAAAATCTGCTGACAGTCCAGAAATCTTCTAATAATAAAACAATCAGGCTGTAAAATGTCGTCATGTCGCCGTCGCCTTCAGGTTTTAAGTCGTCTTCTTCTGTTCTTGTTTAACTTGTTCGCCGTCTCGCCATCAGCACGTGCGCCTGCGTCGAGTACTACGGCCGAGCTCTGGAGACGCTGGTGAAGAAAGTGGCCATCCACTGCATCCACGGCAAGATGAAGAACAAACGCAACAAGATCTTCGCCGACTTCAGAGCTCTGAAAAGGTGAGTTTGTTCGTACGGACGAACAGGTAAATCTGTCGCTGTGATGATTTATTTATGTTTGTGTTTGTGTTATTGTGCTGCTGCAGCGGGATCCTGGTGTGCACAGATGTGATGGCGCGAGGCATCGATATCCCAGATGTGAACTGGGTGCTGCAGTACGATCCTCCCAGCAGCGCCAGGTGAGTCCGACACGTTTACGGTCCTGCGTCTGGAACGCCACGTTAGAACCGATCAATATATTTAAACAGTAAATCTGTTGTTATTCTGTATTTCTCTCATTAAAAAATCACCAAAACCAACAATTAATTGATCCGCTAACGAGGATCGTGTGTGTGATAGATCTTCCTCTGTGCCGTAAAGTCACACACACACACTTCAGTTTAATGTGGATTCATCCGCCGCTGGAAATAGTCCCCAACAGTCCTCCTGTTTGAGTAACGTGACCAGCTGTTTCAGGAGTTTAATGAACTTTTTTTTAGACTTTTTTTAGACAGCAGGGTAGAAAAGTCTGTTTGATTTAATAAGTAAAAGTAGCTTCTTGACTTCTTTAATCATGTGATCAATCAGCACAGATCATGTGGACATGCAGCTGAGTAACCTGCTGGTTAATAACAGTAATATTCTAGTGTTTAAAAGCTGTTTTCATACAATAATAATGAAAAAATGCAGATTAATATCAACATATTTCAATAACATCACATTTTTAAAAGTCCTGTGTGGATTCATTGTGTTTAATAAACGTCTAAAGAAAGAAAAGGAAAGAAAAACATGACTGAACTTTTTTTTAAAAAAGGTTTTTTTATATATAATGTGATTTAGTTATTGTACATTCAGGTCAGGTTTATGTGTTTATGTACAGAAACACGTCGTCTTCTGGATCCAAATGAGCAAAAAACTCCAAAAAAATCAGTATAACATGCAGAAATCTCCACTTAAGAAAGCTGAACATCGAATTATTTATAATTATTTAAAGCTACATTTGAGTTGAGTCGTTTCACTTCTTACTCATATTTATAGTTTTGAGTTATTTAGACTGAATAATATTTTATTTTAATCTTACGGATGTGTTTTAATGTGTTTTTTTTTCTTTCTTTCTTTATTTGTGTGTCGCAGCGCTTTCGTACATCGATGCGGTCGAACAGCTCGCATCGGTAACCACGGAAACGCCCTCGTCTTTCTGCTGCCGATGGAGGAATCCTACGTCAACTTCCTGTCCATCAACCAGAAAGTGAGTTCTTGAATAGTACGGTGGCCCCGAAAGGACAAAAAAAAGCACAAACATTAAAGGACGAGTTCATGAAATTTCAACATCGTCTTAAAACAATATTTAACTTTAAACAGGTTTTTATTGCTTTAATTGTTCCTCTTGTTTTTAACTTCTACTTATTTCTTAAACTAAACAACTAAATTATTAATTTAGAAAATAATCGGCAGGTTAATTAATAATGAAAATAATTGTTGGCAGCATTAATTTTAATAAAGAGGGCAAAAATAAAACAACAAAAACAGATATTAACCAGAACTGATTGTTTTGTCTATAAAATGTCAGAAAATAGATAAAAAGAAAGTCAGTTACAGTTTCTTAAAGCTCAAATTAACCTCCTTGAATGTCCTGTTTCTGTCAGATTAACAGTCAAACACTCAGTTATTCAGTTTCCTGTCATGTGACACAGAAAAAACCTTTAATTATCTTTGTCAAATAATGATGGAAGTGATGGAGGACTAAACCCACAGTCCTGCTTCTGTGTTAAAAAAAATGTATTTAAAAAAGCTTCAGCGTCCAAATGAGTCAAATCCAGTAGATATCTTTCAACGTTACAGTCTTTTTAGCGGCAAAGTTCCTCTTTTTGTTTCTATACTTCCACCTGCAGCTCAACAGGGAAACACAAAGAGGAGAATTTGATGCTAAAAACACCAATAAACATGTTTTCTTTGCTATTGTATAAATATTTTGCTTCAAATAGAAACTGGATGAAGAATTCAGACCTGTCGTCTCGTTCTGTCGTTCCTTCAGTGTCCGCTGCAGCAGATGTCCCACGTGAGCGACGTCGTGGACGTGCTGCCCAAAGTGAAGGCGATGTCTCTGGCGGACCGCGCCATGTTCGACAGGAGCATGAGGGCCTTCGTGTCGTTCGTCCAGGCCTACGCCAAACACGAGTGCAGCCTCATCTTCAGAGTCAAAGGTGAAGAAAGAACAGTCGTCTTTTATTTATTTCCTGTAGAGCGATCAAAGCTTAACGTTTCCCCCGCTCGTCTAGATCTGGATTTCGCCGCCTTGGCTCGCGGCTTCGCCCTCCTCCGCCTGCCGAAGATGCCCGAGCTCAGAGGGAAGACGTTCCCGGACTTCGCCGAGACGACGGTGGACACGGAAACCATCCGCTACAAGGACAAGCAGAGGCAGAAGCAGAGGCGGAAGATGCTGGCCGAGCTGAAGGAGAAGGAGAAGGAAGGCGGGGAGGCTTTCCAGCACAGGAAGAACTTCACGAGGAACAAGGCGTGGTCGAAACAGAAGACCAGGAAGGAGCGCCGGAAAAAGACGGCGGCCAAGAGGAAGCACGAGGTATTAAACCATTAAAAACGCTGATAAACCCTCAAACGTGAGCGCTCTGCTATCCGTTTATGACTCCCCTGTGATGTTTTTTTTCTGTGTCCGCAGTGCTCAGACATCGACGACGAAGACATGGACGAGATTTTAAACGACACGCGGCTCCTCAAGAAGCTAAAGAAAGGACAAATCAGCGAGGAGGACTTTGAGAAACGGATAACAACAAAGCCAACGCACAAAAAAACAGACGGAGCATCGCAAGGCGGCTCGGACGCAGAAGACGTTTGATGTATTCGATTAAAAACACAAAAAAAGCCACGTTTGTTTACCTGTTTTTGTTTTTTTATTGAATATTGTGAGGCACAGTTATAAATAAAGCTTGATGAGTTCGTCGCTGACGGCCGACGGGGTCAGGACTCCCAGGTCAGTGAAGAGGAGGGTGATGAGGGAGGGAGGCGTGTAGTCGATCATCGGATGTTCTTCTGACAGGTTCTGGACCGTCTTCAGAGTATCTGCTTTGTACTGCGGAGGGAAGGAGAGGAACGTTTTAAAAACGAGAGTCCGCAGTCGTTCTATCGGCTCTGTAAGCAACATCTAATAAATGGTTTATAACTCACTATAATGTGGTTATATGCAGATATGAGTGTTTATTAATGTTTTTGTCCACAACTATAACTCCTCCTGTGGACACACATACATGGAGGCTGCTGTATATACACAATAAATACAGTAAAACACAGTTATAATATAAAATATCAGGCTGCAACTAACAACTATTAAATCATTTTTTCACTATGAAAATACTGAAAATCGTCTGTTATAATTTCATCTTGGTGACGTCATTAAACGTCTTGATTTGTCCAAAAAACCCAAAGATATTACTTTTATTATCATATTTGACACAGAAAAGCCTCAAATCATCACGTTTGAGAAGCTAAAACCAACAAAAAAAGATGAATCAACTAGGCGTTGCAGCTTTGAGCTAAATGCAAACACGTTCATAAGGAAACGTGTTTGTGTATTATGTTTAATATTTTCACCATCATATTTTAGCGTGTTAGCTGCTTAAATTTACTAATTAAACATAACCAGAAAGTGCAGCTGAGGCTGATGGTCATGTTGTTTTGCAGGTTTTTTAGTCATAAACAAAAACATCAAACAAACTAAAATTTTGACCTGATGAGTTGATGAAAAGTTGAGACGTTTCACTAAAAAACAAGAATATCGACCTCATGGTGGCGCTGGAGGATTCATCCTGAGAACCATGAACGTTTGTACAAAACCTGATTTCTTTTTAAAAAGTCTAAAAGCCCCAAAATCACTCAAATAGACGTTTCAATCCAAGTCTGATCAGATCAAAAGGATCAAAGTAAAGATCCAACTTGGATCTAAACAATTATTTGAATACGTTTTGTGGGGCCAGTGTGAAGACACTACCTTTCTAGTCAACCAAGGTCTTCAGGCTAGGCTAACCCATCGTTGCTAACTTTGGAGCTAACTCCCTTCACTTTTCCAGCACTTGGAGAAACAACAGACGTGACTTTTCATCATTTAACTGACACACTGTAGTCTGTGCTGTACATTTACTGCCAGACTGACAACTTACCGCTAACCTTTTCCTCTGCTCCGCTCGTATCCACCGTCACAAAAATATTTAGTCTTGACATGAAATTCTCTGCTTTTTCACAACAAATATATTAAATTATACCTTAAATTTATCAGGCACGTCCTGCTGGTTGAGCGGATAGAGACGCACGAACTTGAAACTCTCGGCCACGACGTAGAAAGGTTTGTTGTGAGCTTTAGAGCACATGGCCATCTGATACGTGCCGATCTGCAACAACAACAAAAGCAAAAACATTCAGATATAAGAGCATAAAAAGTCTCCGTTTATTCTCCTTGGAAACAGTAGCTTCATTTATTTACATATATATTTTACCAGACTATTTATTTACTGGAACAAACCTTGTTGATGATGCCTCCGCTCTCCACAACTCCCTCTGCGCCGACAATAACCAGATCTACCTTCTCCAGGACGTACCTGTGAGGTCATGACAGTGTTTTTACTCCACAACTGAAGCTTAAATCATGTGAAATATAACAGTTTGATTGACATGTGTACTGTCAGGTGTGTAGAGACAATCAGTAACTGCAGCTGGACGCAGAAGAATATATTTGAATGGAGAGTGTGAGTGAACACACACCTTTTTTGAATATTTACTGCTTCCACATAGTTTTAGATACAAACTTCATTTGAACTTAAAATTAATCACAAGACTTTGACCTACAAATCTTGAATTTACATGTTTTTTCTATCTTTTACTGTTTTTGAGATATCAGAGTTTTAAAGTCTTTTCTTGCTCCTCCTGTGATTTTATAATGAGTGTGTATTGCGGAATGTTTCACAGCACTGAGGGAGCAGCTGGAGAGCAGGATTTTAGAGTACACTTCTTGTGAAATATCTTCATAAATCACATGACTTTGACCAAATGTTACATTAAAAATCATATTTTTGTTTGAAATTTCGTCGTGAATCCATTGATACAGGTTTGAAAGTGGTCAGATTTATAGTTTAGATATCAGAAGCATCTGTTTGACACAAAGTTCAAGCTCAGAGACTGCCTCCCCATTGGTTTACATTGTAAGGTGTGATGTGGCACTGCAACTTTCAGGGCTTATAAAATCTAAACCGTTCGAGTTATTACAAAGTTTTTAACAACTTTTTTTTCAGCACAGTGTCATAAGTCATGTATCAAAGTTTGAAGCCGATACCATTAACACCCTCGGAGGAGATAGCGTTTGTTTGGGGTCCAAAATTGGGGCAAAGTCTTATTTTGAAATGCTGATTGCAGACTTCCTGTTGGATTTAGGTCAGGGGTGTCAGTATATGATTTGCAGGTCTTGATGAGACGAATAATTTAGTTTTGGTTTGATCTCTCTACGACATTCCTACGGGCTGTAGCGGCCATTTTAGTTACATAGGTGGCACTAGAGAGCACATTTTGGCACTTTAAGGGTTAATCTTTACATTTTATCAAATATTTCACCAGACCTGATGTGCGTGCCAAATTGGTGAGTTTTTGAGCATGTTTAAGGTGTCAAATTTAGGGTTTAAGTGGCAGAATAATGAAGAAACGAACACGTGAAAAAACAAGGACGGTAAATATATTCACCCCACAGCTGCATCCAGGACTACCGTTACTGGAACATTGAGTTTCCTCAGAGCTTCTGCCATCTGTCGCCTGGATAGAGAAAGAAAAGAAAAGAGAAGCAGATTGAATGTGAGTGTTTGTCCCGTCAAGAGAACAACAGAGTTAGACCGACACTATCCACTCACCCGGCCGCGTCAGGCTGCGATTCAGTCACATACACAGAGAAGCGTTTCTTCTCGCCGGCGGCTTTTTCCAGCACTCTGAGGACGACTCTGGAGTAGGAGTGAGTCAGGATTTTCTGTGTTTGTCGTCGTGAAGACAAAGAAGAACAAAGAAGTCGTTGAATGGGCTGCGCACAGTTTGTACAGAGAGCGGGAAATAAGCGTCTGTGTGTGTGTGTGTGTGTGTAGAACGAACACTTACAGCGCCATCTTTGATGAAGGTGTGACAGAGTTTGGCCACTTTGGTCCTCGACATCGAGATCTTCTCTAGAAAAAGTTCTCCTCTCTCCTCCATCACCTTCTTACAGCGAGACAAATCCTGACAGGCAGAGTTACAGAGATTAGATTCACTGTAAGTCTCCATTTCACTCAAAAGTATGTTTGTTAACACTTGGAGCAGACTTTAAACGCCCAGCGTCTCGATCAAAACAATAACAACAGAGGTGTCTTCCTCTTCAGAACAAACGGACCTGCTGATTAAAATCATTAAAATACTAATTAAAGCAAATTTCATTGTAGACTTGAGATTGGTCCCTGTGTCTAGAACCATGGGATGAGAAGGCTGATTGGTTCCCAAATGGTTGGGTCCAACCTCCAGCTGAGTACTAACTCCTCCCTTGTATATATGAGTGAATTCAACCTTTATACTTAAAACGCTCTGAAAAAAGGCTCTGTGCCGAAACGTGGAAGCGTTTTTCTAATGTGATGTGAGCCAAATAAACAAGTGAAATGTTCATATTTTGTCCTCCTTCACTGGAAAATTGAGATGTGCTACCCTTTTTTTCTACATTTTTGGAACAAGTCTGCTAGATTTTGGGTTTAGCTCTCCACCGAGAATTGTTGAAGCGCAACGTCCTTCTTCAATTCACTGAATAAAGCAGTTTCAGCTAATAAATCAGTGTTTCTCCACCATGTTGGGCGAGCAGCGGACTTCCTGGAGGGGCTGTTAGCCGAGCTGCTGCTAACGTTTACCCAGTTTATTTCTCTGATAACTTAAGATCCAGACGTCCAATGACTAAAATCCTTCTTGCGGCTAAAAGATCAAGTTAAAAACCAGCTAAATTTATCATGAAAATGTGGCTTCAAACTGAATAAAAGTCCATTTCTAACAGTTTGTGTGGAACAAGCACAACAAAGCCCATGTATTATCTTGTATGTGTGTAAGTTACTCTTTGCTAGACGCCATTGTAACGGACAAACACGGCGCCGACGCATGCATCTTGTGCACTATACTCTTTGGTAGAGGAGGTATGACGCCATTGACAGGCCACCAAATGAAACGGTCCGTTACTTTGATTAAAATGACAGATTTCTCTGGGTTTGAACATTAATGTAAGAAGACAACTCAACAACATATAGAACATAGGTCTAGACCTGAGTGACAACAACCTGAAGGTTTCAGGAGAGAAGCTTCTGTCTGGTCTAGTTGTTTTTACACATTTTAATGAGGAATCATTACAGATTAGAGCTTTAAAAGTATTTGCATTTTTAAAGAGAGAGGAGGGAATGTCAAGTTTTTTTATATAAACACATCAGACACACATTATTATTAAAGTAAAGGAGTTTATATACATCTTAAAACATATCTGGGTTGGTTCTTTGATATATTTTGGAAGCAGACGCTAATAAATGTTAATCCTGACTGGTTGGAGTCATTAGTTTCATCATCAATTAATCTGCTGATTATTATAATCGACAATCGGTCGATTGGTTGTTGGGATGGTGGGAAAGAAAATGTGTATCATTGTTTCTAAAAGTCCCAAAAAATATTCAGTTTACTGTCATGAAGGACGAAAGAAACCAGAAAATATTGACATATAAAAAACCAGACATGATTAATCGATTATCAAAATAGTTGCTGATTAATTTATTGGTTGGCAACTAATTGATTAATCGATGAATCATTGCAGTTCCGGCTGTCAGATGAATGTAGTGGAGTGAAAGTACTGAGTATAAATACTCAGATGAACCATGTGATCAGTTTTGGTGCATGATTACACCTCGAGCTGCAACTCATGATTATTTACGTTCAGATTGTTTTCTTGTTTAATCGATTAGTTGTTTGGTTATAAAATTATGAAAAGTGTCGATCAGTGTTTCCCAAAGTCCAAGACGGCATTTTCGAATGTTTTGTTTTGTCCAAAACCCCCAAAAATATTCAGTTTACTGTCATAAAAGACTAAAGAAACCAGAAAATATTCAGTTTATTTGAACTAGTGGATGTTTTTTCCCAAAGAAAACGACTCGATTATCCAAATAGTTGGCGGCTCATTCATTTAATTGTTAGCAACTAATCGATTAATTGATTAATAGTTGCAGCTCTCAGATAAATATAATGAAATAAAAAGAACCTCTGAAATGCAGTGGAGTGGACGCATCGACTAGAATAAAACAGACACACTCAAATGAAGAACCTCAAAACTATATTTCAGTTACTGATTGCGTCCCCGGTTGGAAACTCTCACCTGGTGCTCCAGTGATGTGAGGCTGATGAAGCGCAGGAAGAGCTCTCCACCCGAGGAAACGGCCACAGAGGAGTCCACTCTGGTCAGGCAGTCTGTGGCCGCCGTCAAGCTCTCCCTCAGACCCAGCAGCGTCTCTCCTGAGGACGCAGAGATGGAGTGAGTCAAGACAACGGCATGGTTCGCATCAACCACACACGAGCTACAGTCATCACAGGTGAAAGAGAAATGAAGCTGGGAGGCAAACACACACACACCTTTGTCTCTCTTGAGGAATTCGAGCAGCGTGCGGATGGCAGCGACAGCGGAGGCCATGTCAGGGTCTTTCCCCATCTGAGCCCTGAAGTACTCCACCAGTTCTGACCAGGATTACACAGAGAGACACAGTTAGAGGGCAGGTTCACAGCTTTACAAGTGTCTTAAAACAACAGTCAGCTGTCTGTATGAGCAGTGAAAGAGGTTTATAATGGTCAGTATGAACAGGAGGAATGATTACAGCAGGGCTCCTGACTGTTGGTTTAAGACACACTTGAAAACATGTGAACTTGTCCTTTAAATTTCTGCACTTTTAACCACAAAAAATGATCTAAATGTGAAGCTTGAAGCAACTTACCTTCTTCATTCATCCTGAATTTCACCGCAAAGCTACAATCTGTATTTTTAACGGTTAAAACAAACCACGGTGGAGGGTCTTTTTTTTTTTTTTTTTTTTGCAGATGTCAGTTAGTCTTCGTCACTGCAGCTTTAATTCAAACCAAACTATGAACTAAACTTAAGTTAAATGTTTTAAAATGATAAATTCAATCACCCTTTTCAGCCTGCTGCGGTTAAAAAACACGCTGCAGTCTGTGTGTCAGTTTTATTTACACTATTTGCTGAGTTTCACTCTGTTAGCTCATCCTGCGGCGTGTTGACGTGTCGCGGAGAGATGACGCAGCACGTCCCCCCTCCTCCCTTCAGAACGGCGCGCCCTGTTCACGTGCTGTCGGAAATATGCAATTGATTTACCTTAAACTTTAAACTGTATTTCTAAGGTTTAAACTTTTTTTCCTATGTTTATGTACAACTAATGCTGTTGTCATATTTTGTTTTAAATAAAGTTGGAATATAAATACAATATATATATTTTTGTCTTTTACTGAAGCTGATGTGAAATTTTTAGAAAAGTAATTTCTGCAGTTTTGGATTGCGTCACCAGATGGCCACATGGCCTTTCTCCATTTCTATCAACTGTACTCACACTTCACTCTTGCATTAATTTAGTTTTTTTTTCAAGCTGTAGAGTAGTGGATTATCATTAAATGAAATAAGACTTTTTTTTTTAAAAGTATACAAAAGTAACAATAAATATCAGTGTGATCCATTCGGCCTGGCTGATATATTGGCCTGTCTGTGTTTGAGCTCAGTGAGTGTCCATAATAATAAATAATATAAATAATAAATATAAATAATAAAATGTTCTTTATCTATGGAGTATGAATGTGCCCAATAACTACATTACAATACGCTACATTTATTTGACAGCTTTAGTTACTTTTCAGATGAAGATTTGACACAATGGATAACATAACAAGCTTTTAAAATACAACACATTGTTAAAGATGAAACCAGTGGTTTCCAACCTTTTTGGCTTTTGACGTCTTACAAAAAGCAGTGTGTAGTCGGGGTCACATTTCACATGTCTATGAGTTGTTAACAGCTCCACCAAATAGTGATTTTTCCCTCTAAACTTCTCACATGCTTTCATTTCAATAAATGTTCAAATGATCCAATATTTCAGCAAAAATCAAAGATTAGAGAAAAAGTCCAAAAACTGAAAACAGATTTGTATATCAGAACTTTATTTTTCTTCTTTCCTCTCCCATTAAACATCTCACGACCCCTCAGATTTATCTGCTGACCCTTTGGAGGGGCCTCAACCCCTAGGTTGGGAACCAGTGGACTAAACTAGCTAACTGTATATAAAGTAGTGTAAACTAGCTCCACCTCCAGCAGCTACAACAGTAACATGCACACAGCAGCTTCACTCCTGAATCCTGCAGCTTGTTTCCACTCAGATCCAGCTCTCTCAGATGGGAGGGGTTGGACTTCAGAGCTGAGGCCAGAGAAGCACAGCTGATCTCTGACAAACTGCACTCACCAAATCTAAAGATAAAATGTAATTTATAGTCTAACTATGTCCTCATCAATGAGCTTTTCCCTAAAATGAGCAGGGAGACTAAGTCATTGTGTTATTGTGGATCAAAACTAGAAACTAGTTGAAACTAGCTCCACCTCCAGCAGCTACAACAGTAACATGCTGCTCTAACACTGATACTTCAGTATTAATAATCTAATGATGTCATATATAATAATATATCAGTCAGAGGGACCAAACCACTACTTTTACTGAATACTTTAACTACATCAAACTCATAATACTTATGTACTTTTACTTTTCACGCAGAACTTTTAGTATTTTTTAAATTGTTTTTTTACTCATGTGGAAGATGTGAATATTTCTTCCAGCGCTGTGCCAGACAGTAAAGTTTGGGCTCAAACTTTTGTAGTAGTATGAGTGAATATCCAGTGTTTTTGCAGCCTCTTTGTTCTCCCGCACACAGCAGGGAGAACAGCTCAGTGTTCACAGTGCAGCTGCAGCCACACAGGCCTCCTCCCCCTTCTGTGTATGTGTGCTCTCTCTCTCTCACTCTCTCTCTCTCTCTCTATCAGTCAATCCGCGCATGCGCAGTAGCTCCTCTGTGCGCTCTACTGTTTGCATTGTGTCTCAACTGCCGGCGAGCTTTAAAAATATTAAACCCACCGCGGCAATGTCGGGCAGGTCGGTCCGCGCTGAGACCCGGAGCAGGGCGAAAGATGACATCAAGAGGGTCATGGCCGCTATTGAGAAAGTACGAAAATGGTAAGAGGAAAACGGCTTCGTTATCTAACACGAGAGAAAGGCTTCTTCTTCTCTTTGCTCGCTTGTTGGGGGAGGAGAGGGAAGCGGCAGCAGAGCGGCGGCAGCGGCAGCGGCAGTAGAGAGAGACGGAGAGAGAAATTGAAAGAATAGGACATTTTTTTTTTTTTAATCACCGGCAGATGTACTTACAGCTCAGGTGCACCGGGGCGCACTGTAGCACCGCCCGGCCACACAAACACAACATGTACCCGGTGTTTCTTCCTCTCTCTCTCTCTCTTTTTTTCTGGCTGCTTTTTTTTTTTTTTTTTTTTTTTTTAACGGCTCGGGTTGAACCCAGAAGCCATTTCGATGCAGTCACATGAAGCCATTGCTGCCCGCTGTTTGGAAGCTTGTAACGGCTCTCAGGCGGCGGTTGGTGTTTTTTTTGTTGTTGTTGTTTCTCGTTTATTTTTAAATTTTTTTGTTGTTGTTGTTCTTGTGTTTTTGTTCTTTTTTTTTTTTTAAAGGGTTGAAACGTTAAATAACCGCCGACTTGGAAAAAATTTGACGACGGCGCTCTTGAGTCGGAAGAGTTTAGTCTGTGTGGAGTTTTAAATTAAGCGCTTTCAGTATTTTTTTTTTTTTTTTAAAGGTGTGATAGAGAAGCAGCTCGGTGGGGGAGGGAGGGGAGGGAAAGGGGGGGAAGTATGGCTGAACACGTAGTGACTCAGTCTTAACGTTTAACACACACACCAAACACACGCTTTTAAACACGTTACTCTACATGCTGCTCACCTCCATGTTTGACCCATTTTTCTTTACACACATATGAGAGCAGTAAAAAAAAAAAAAAAAAAAAAATCACTATGAACACCATTTTGTTTCAGGCTGAGATTTTTTTTAAGACTTCTCCTATTGTGTAGAACATACAAAAAAAGGAAATGTAAACTTTTTACAACAGTTTTAACTCAGTTATTACAATTCAGTTATGTCCTCATGTTTTATGTAACTTAAACTACACTATATAGTGTGATTTGTAAAGCATTAAACCTAAAGAATACAGTCTGTCTGCTCTCTGAAAGCTTCATTAAGGATTAATCAGCCATTTATCTGTGATTGATGAGGTTTTCATGAATGATTTGTGGTTCAGAAATCTGCTGTAGAGACTAATTATGAGAGGAAGAGTCTGAATATGAACAGTATGTAAGGGATCTACATATGTTTATTCCAAACAAATATGTATGTATATTAAATATATAGGTCTGTAACTCTGCTTGGTGGCAGAATATATGTGATTTAATTGTTTTTATCAGGTCAAAGTCAGAAGTGAGTGGTTTGACAATAACGTTAATGTAACTGTAACTTTAATTGGTTTAAATAAAAGGAGTAGTCAAACTAACATATTATGAGTGCTTACGTTACGTAGAATTTAATGTGTTTTTGGCCTTCTACGTTTTTAAAAAGAACAACAAAAGACGAGATTAAAGAGATGAAATATTTAGTTGATGAGTTGACAACAAGTGAGTAAACAGATTTATCTTGTTTGAAGCAAAAACATCACTAAAACCAGCTTCTCCAAGTTGAATATGTGCTGGTTTTCTCAATCTGGCATATAAGTTTTTCTGTCAATCGACTCATTGATGAATTGACTAATCGCTGGCGTCCTAAATTATGATTTAGAGGCAAACACACACCAGCATTGACATCGGAGAACTGTTAAAATGATAAATGATGCAGGTAAAAATATAGGTATGTAACTCCAACTGGTGGCAGATTAATGTGTTTTTTATTTTTTGTTTAATCAATCGTCAGTAGAAGTTGGTCGTCTAATTTCATGTATATTCTGATCAGGGGTAATTTTTTTCTGACCATATATACGTTTATAACAAGAATCAGTTTTGTGTTGCTGTCCTACAGAAAAATGACTTTATAGTGACTAGATTTAAGAGATGAGACGTCAATAATAATTTGGTGAACGGATTCATCTTTCTGTGGCAAATATGCCAAAAATTTGCCGGTCCCTGATTCTCCAAAGTAAATATTTGTTGGTTTTTGTTGTCATCTGTGAAAGTAAACCACATATTTGGGGGGTTTTGACAAAACAGAGACAGAAAAAAAAAACAGAATAAATGAGTTTAGAAACATAACGAATGCAGATGCTTCCTCAGAGCTGCACTTCATGGTACAATAAGGCAATTAACATCCCATCATGCTCTGTGGCTTGTATAAAAATGCTCAGCAGACCCAAAGATCTGAGTGACTCTGAAAGAGGGTTCATTGTTGGGGCACAAAGACTGTTCAGCTGACTGGTGTTTGAACAGGAGCAGTGACTGAAGTCACATCTGGATTCGGATCAATGGGAAAGACATCAGTGAACAAGGTCGGACGTTGTGGTCGACAGTCGGCATCTGACGACCGTGATGCTCATGTGTATGAGTGCGGTATGAAAGAGCAGCTGTTCCTCAGGTGACTGAAAATGTCAACGCAGGACGCGATTAGACTGTCGGTAACAACGATCGAGGGACGTGACGGCAGAGCAGTGGCGCTTAAACCCCTCGTTACAAAGATGAACGCACATTTCAAGAGTTCAGCGGTGCAAAAAAACAAGAGATGCTCGTCTGCAGAGATGTTGGAGGCAGGAAAAAAAAGTGATACGGTCAGATGAGTCATCGCCGCGAGTGGCGTTTACTAGAGATGTAGTCTGCTGGTCGACTAGTCAATTAGTTGGTCGATACGCTCTCCTAAGACTAAATTCTCATTGGTTGAATAATCTCCGTGTTACTTTCATAAGGAGAAAAGTGCTGCATCAGCAGCTTTCCAGGATTAATCCATTATTTCCTGCAGTGGGAGGGACAGACTAACAAACTACCTGTGAAAACAGCGGGGTTGTATTCAAAACACCCCCGCTGTTTTCACAACTTTGGACTCTTCCAAACTAACGGAGACTTCTGGGTCTAACTGTTCTCAACGGTTACTGAGCGTTTACTAAACGTACTGAACGTTTACTGAATCAGTGTTTCTCCTACAATTATATCAACGAGAACCCGCCAGGACTGACGTGTTCGATTTTCCACGCTTGTGTTTCCACCAGACACGCCGCGGCACGTCACAGAAGAGCCCCAGAAGTGGTTCTCTCTTCACTCTGCTCCGCTAAAAAAACGCACATGGTCTGTTTCTTTTGACGGAGGTAGAAGTCAGACGCAGGAACAGCAGTTAATATTCAAAATTCCAGATTGTATATCAACAATAAACATAATTTTAAAAAGGACAGATAAAGATTTAACAGCGTAGCTCAAAAACACATGAAAAATGACCAAACAAGTAAACAGAAACACGCCTGATGGGTCTGAAGTCGCTCAGAGGTCAGAATAAAACCATGTCGCAGCCTAAACGGTTAATTTATTAATAAAAAGAGTCTAATCAGCCCTGAGAATAAGACTTTAAAATAATCAGCCTCTATAATATCACATGAATGACCCTTTAATATAACGTTCATACTGTATGTTTTACTGATTATTGATTTGGAGCTGTTTGTGTTTTTGTTTCACATCGTTTTAGTGTTTTTAATCTAGAAACGCTGTCGACTCTTCACTGTAACGGTGTTGCTTTGTTTTAAACTGTCGCTGCAACTTTCTCGTCTCTACAGGGAGAAGAAATGGGTGACTGTTGGAGACACGTCCCTTCGTATCTACAAGTGGGTGCCGGTGACGGAGCCCAAATCAGATGACGTGAGTTACACCGTTATAGCCGAACACACACACACATTTAAACACACACGTTTTCAACAGCTGTTTTAAATTAAATGCTGAATACAGAGGAAAAACTGCATCTTATGTTTCAAAGGTTAAATATTTTCTGAACAAACTCTCCAAACTCTTATTTCTTTGTCTTCATACGACGTTGATTTTCTTCTTGAATGAAGCTTTTGTGTAACTTTTAAACACTGAAATGTGTGTTTTTTTTTTTTCTCTTTTTCTGCTTTTTTTTTTTTAGAAAAACAAGAACAAGAAGAAGGGCAAAGATGAGAAATACGGCTCAGAGTTGACGACTCCAGAAAACAGCTCGTCTCCGGGGATGATGGACATGCACGGTGGGTCCCAGGAAGCGCTACGATATAATCTAAACGTTTGTTATCGTCAAACAAATCGAAAATCACCAGCGTGTGACACTTCGCCCTCGAGCTCATCGGCCCCTGAATATTTAAATGTTTAGAAAAAGCTCACAAATATTTAGTTTCAGTGTATTTATTTTAGCAAACGTCACTCAAACAGCGTGTTTGCTGGGGACTATTTTCCTCTGCGGATGAATCCATATTTGGTGCTCCAGCGAGCGTTTCTGGCAGCAGGACGAGTGTCAGAATAACTGATGTCTCATTCTCTGTTTGTTTTCCTGTAATCCAATAATTTTCATATTTTCACCTGTTGATCTTTTTATAGATGTAATGAAGTTATTTTATCAGGCTTCAGGTCTGCAGACGGTCTTTGTCAGTAGATCAGCAGACTGATTAGACACACCTGCAGTCAGAGGAACTGTTCAGAGACTCATAAAAACCTCCAGACAAGAATAAAAGTCTTTTTTTTTTCATATCAAAATACGACTAATAGTTTAAATTTGCAGAAGATCTTTTTCTTTGGTCACGTCTCTTGTTTTTATTTTATTTATTTATTCATAAATACAGCTGGATTCTTACAGTTTGACCTCCTTTAAATCTTAAAGTCCGTCTGTGTCACATTTAAGAGTTAAATTTAGCTTCCTGAAACCTGTTATTGCATTTCAAGTCATTTGCATCCATTACTGCTGATGGTTTTTACTACATCCTCTATAAACGCGCTAATGTCGCTGATTCTAAAGATGGAAACCACAATAAACTGTCTTTTATGTGTCCGAGATGACGGTGCGATGATATTAAAGTGATTTTAAATCTTTGTGTGTGTGTTTTTTTTATGTTAGATGACAACAGCAACCAGAGCTCCATCGCCGACTCGTCTCCAGTCAAACAGGAAAACAGTTGTAGCACCAGCCCGGCCCCGGAGCCCGCCGCCGCCACCGCCGCGCCTCACCGCGAGAACAGCGAGACCAAGACTGACCAGAGCCCGGACAGCAAGAGAGGTCGGACGGACACACACACACACACACACACACACACACACAGACACACACACACACACACAGACTGTCATAATTATCTAACAGTGTTAAACGGATCAGATTCTAACTCAGCAGGTGTTTTTTTTGTCGCTTTGCGGCTGATGAACCACATCCTGTTCTTGTTTTTTCCTCTCTATCTTATCTCTCAGACGCACATCCTCATAGTTAAATATATACAGATGTGTGTAGACGCTGCAGCGGCAGACGACTTTAATCTCTGAAGAAACGTTTGAGTCATTAAACATCACCATGACGCCGCAGTCGAACCTGAAAGAAAAGATTTCATCAGTTTTAATAAATGATCTCATGTCAGAAAAGTCTGTTTGTTGTCTTTAAAGTTTGGAAACTAAAACAAATAATAATTCTTCCCTTTTTTTTCTATATTATTGTTTAATCTGTTGATAATTTTCTTGATTGATTGATGAGTTGTTTGCCTTTAAAAAGCCTTTCAGAGTTTCTCAGAGGTCAAAGTGACGTCTTCAAGTTTGATCAACAATCCAAAACTCAGACTTTATGAACAATCATGAAAAAACTAAGAAAAACAAACAAATATTCACATTTTAAAAGTTGTAAACTGTGAATTTTGGGGCATTTTCACCTATAAAATGATTTAAATAACTAGAAAATTATTAAAATGTCTCCAGTGATGTTTAAATGAAACTGTCTCGTTTATGTCGGCAGATTAAACGAGCTTCACTTTCATTCTGACTTTCAACCGCAGAAACAACACGGCAGCTTTAATAATGTCATTATTATTGTTATTGTTATTATTGTTATTGTTATTTATTCTGAGGTGTTTTTAAATGTGCAGGTAAGAGCACCCCTTCATCAGAGACCTCAGAGAGAGCACAAAGTGCCAAGAGAGACAGTCTGTCCTCAGCGGAGAAAGACTCTTCAGACAGCAAAGCCACTCAGGTACGAACACGTCTGTCTGTCTGTAAACTGAACTCACAGGTGACGTCGTCTCTGCTGGACACCAACAGGCTGTTTCAGCTTTACTTATATACACTTTATTATTATTTATTATTTATATTTATTTGATCTTCCACTAAGTGTCTGCTGGGTGCGCCGTGTTTGTCCGCTACAATGGCGTCTAGCAAAGAGTGGATTAATCGATGGTTCTCATTGATGCTCATTTGCTTTGTGTTTATATTTATTACAGAAACCACTGAGGATGACTTTATTTATTATTATTATTATTATTATTATTATTATTATTATTATTATTGTCCTTTAATGACATGATGTTTGTTTCTGTGTGTTTGTCTGGTAGGATCTAGAGGAGGAAGCCCCGCCCAGCAAGAAAAGCAAACTGGAGTCCTCGTCTCAGGACTTTGAGGAGAGTTAAATGTTTCTGAGTGATCTCTCTCTCTCTCTCTCTCTCTCTCTCTCTCTCTCTCTCTCTCTCTCTCTCTCTCCATTAACTCTAGATAATTTAGGGCTAATGGACACACCGGCTCTCTCTCTCTTCCTCCTCCTCCTCCTCCTCCTCTACCTTTAAACTTACCAAAAGGGAGAAAGGACGTCTCTCTTCCTCCTCTTCCTCCTCCTCCTCCTCCTCCCTGACGGCTGTTTTCCTCCAGTTTTGTTGTTTTTTTTTTTTTGTTGTTGCCCTCTAACACTCCTCTGCCACAGAGGGAGAATGGATATTACCTCTATTCACTGGTTCCCCTCCGTGCTTCCTTCCAGTTCACCTTTCACTAATGCCAAGAGAAGCTCTGAAACCCCTCCTCCCCTCCCTCCCTCCCTCCCTCCTCCTCCTCACCCCCCCCTCCCACCTCTTCTTCTTCAACCGGGGGGGGGCGGGCGGGCGGGCGGCGCCGTCAGCCGAGCCAGGCCAGACCAGAAACACTGACCTGCATCTGTGACTTAAAACAAAAAAACTAAAAAAAAAAACTTAAAAAAAAAAGAGTCCACACTGGGGATCCAGATTTAGGACGAGGTTGATCCCGAGTCGCTGCTCTGAGACCGCTTTTGAAACCGCTAAACGGTTTAGCTCAGGATAACTCAAGAGGCTAACCTGGTCTCAGATCAGCGGCTCTGTTTTTTTTTTTTGTTTTTGTTATTGTTTTTTTTTTTAAGGGGTGGAACCTCCATCCTAAAAGACCACCACGTCACTTCAATCCTCCCGATTCGCCTCCTGTTAGACTGATGTTCTTTATTTGTTTAGGAAATGTTTTAGGGGTTTTTTTCTCAGGAGGGTCAATGCACTGTTATGGTTATGTCACAATCGATCACAGATAGATTTTGCTGCTGTAGTGGAAGTCTTTTTTCTCTATCCATGAAAAGTTCTCCATTCACATGTTTTTTTTTGTTTTGTTTTTTTTTTTTTTTTAGTTAGTTTGTGGTTCGTAGAGGAAGAAGAAGAAGAAGACGACGGTACTGGTCAAGTTAAACTCTTGGATGAGTAGTGCAGACAGGTTAGCGAAGGTCCTGCAGGCGTGCCTTGAGTTTAAACATTTAAACACACGTTTTTTTTTTTAGGTCAAGCAGGATTCGAATTACAATTTTGGTGCCATTTTTTTTTTTTGTTTTTTGTTTTTGTTTGCCTTAGAATCGTCACTAATTACTTTTATCCAATATTTTTACTCGACTACGACGGTTTGATTTCATCTAACATCAACATATTTGGGGGGAAATATTTGCTTTCCTGCTGAGAGTTAGACGAGAAGATTGAGACCAACGAAGCTACAGCTAGCAGACGCTTAGCTTAGCTTAGCATAAAGACTGGACGCAGGGGGGAACTGTTAGCATGTCTCCGTCTGGAGGCACCTTTAATGCTCGTTAACTCGTTACATCTTGTTTGTTTGATCCGTACAAACAACCTCAGTTTTCATCCAGGAAGTCGACCAAAAAGTAACTGCAGCAGCTCTGTTTTTATACGATGTAATGTGTTAATTAGTGAGGTTTTTCTTCATCTTTTTAGCGCTGGTTAGCTTAGCTTAGCATAAAGACTGTGAGCAGGTGGAAACGGCTAGCCTCGCTCTGTCAAAAGGTTAAAAAAACTGAAAAGAAAAGCTGCCTACCAGCATCTCTCACGCTCGCTAATGAACTCGTTAACATGTCGTTAATCTGTAGTTTAAAGCAGCGAGTTGTTCTTACAGATGTTTACATGTCGGACTCTTTCCTGGTTTGAGAGCTTCATGGATGGAAACTAGTTTATACAAACTAGATATAACGAGTTAATCTGTTTATTCTTCTACATTCTGACAGAAGCAGACGGGATGTTTCTTCTGCTTCTTTAGCTTCATATTTAACAGACAAAGTTTAAAAATCTCATTAAACTCTCAGCAAGAAAGTAAATAAACGTCTTTTTTTCCCCCAAAACATCAAACTTATTCCTTTTTGAAACAGTTGTAGACTGGAATCTGAACACTACCCAGAAGTTATTCAGTTTATTTTATTTTTTTTTTACATCTGCAAACCTCACGAGTCACATTTCCTGCTGGCTGGTCTGCGTCTGTTTTCTCTGTGAACGTAGAAACGGACCAGCAGCTGCTCTTTTTTTCTTCTTTTGTTTTTTATTTTTGTTTTTTTTTCCCGTCTGGTCCATCGTCATGACTTCGATCATTTCTCATCTCCGTAAGTGTCGTGTGTATCACTACTTATCTCTGACCTACATGTTTCTGTAGCTCTCGGCAGAAGGGTCCAGTCTTTTAGCTCAAACATCGGTCCTGATCCTCCTTCACGGTGCTGTCTGTCGGCTGAATCCTGACGCGTGAAGCATCAAAGCTCTTGGTTTTTGCGCAGATTTTTTTGTGCAATTTACTTGAACTCTATATATATATATACACATATACATATATATATAAAGTACGGATTCAGACCTAAGACCTCTAAATGTACAACCTCACACATGTTAGATTCAGTTTCATTAATCAATATTTACTTGTGAATATAGATTTGAAATCAATTGAATCACTGCAAACCAATGACTTCATACAACAGGGGCTATGGAAGTACGTTACGACGCAGAATTACTTGATCAGATTTCAACAAATCAGCATTCACATGGATGGAGAGAAAAGAAATTAAAAAAAAAAAAAAAGACAATTGTCTCAGTTTAGAGGATGGATTAGCATATACCTCATTCCCAGTCCAGCAGCGCTGGAACTTAAAATGCTATTGTATTGACATTAACAGTTATAAACAGCATTATGTACACTCAGTTTAAAGTAAATCTCACTTATGTTGTAGCTTTCACCTGATCGAGCCGATTGCTTATAGTTTGCTCATAACTGTGTGTAAAAAAAAAAAAAAAAAAAAAAAAGAGCTGTGAGATATAAAATCTTGTATTTTTTTTTTTTTTTTTTTTCTTGGGACCATTTTGTTTCACTTTAGATCTTGTACAGATTTATGGTTTGGTTTGACTTATTTATTCCATCAGTAGTGCTTGGTTTTTATCATGTCCAATGGTTTTGTTTTCTTAATAAAATTCACAAAACTTTTTGAGAGTTTTGTTTGTTTGTTTTTATGGTTACGATGGAAAGAAAACATGGAACCGGAGTGAAGAAACTCTTCAGTGTGTTAATTATCAGAACTTGTTTCCTTTTCTGGTCCGACTGGTTTAATAACAACAGATGTCAAATTTAACACATCTTGACACTTTTACGTACTTAAAGTCCTCCTCCAGTCAGAAACAGGTTTGAGCTTCGAGTTTGTTTACATTCATCTGCTGAAGGAGGAAAGTTTAACAGGTTTACGAGCAGGATTTATGACATCACAGCCAGTTTGGAGCCGATCGCGGATCAATATTTAACTTAAACGAGTGTAATGAGGAAACGTGAAGCCTCCAGTTCACAGTGATGGAGGAGACATCTGGTGTCCAGTAGTTAAACTCCTGAAATGAAATATATTTGCATATTTATAGAATATCTGGGATTTTTAAAAGTGCTAATCACTCCACTTTTTTCTGGAAAAACCACATAAGACACACGTTATTAGTTCAAGCAGAATATATTTATAAACCTTGATAGATGTCTGGAGGTGATCTTAAACATCTGAACTCATATTTTTTTAATCCAAAGTGTCTTCACAGCGTTCAGTCGAACATTTATGCTTTTAAATGCACCAGAAATCACAATTTCACCTATTAAACGTTCCTTGAAGACGCCCTCCAGGCATGTTTTACTGCTTTAAATAATAATCTGTGTCTAATATGCTTTTTCCAACAACAAAAAATCAATTATCTTGTTAAAATACTCAAACATCTACTACTTCTTCCTCTTCAATAAAATTCCATTTTAGATGTTTGTTCATTTCCTTTTTCTAGAGAGATGTCCTCATAAACATCAGGGTCACATTTCACATGTCTATGAGTTGTTAACAGCTCCACCAAATAGTGATTTTTCCCTCTAAACTTCTCACATGCTTTCATTTCAATAAATGTTCAAATGATCCAATATTTCAGTAAAAATCAAAGATTAGAGAAAAAAATCCAAAAACAACCCCTCAGATTTATCTGCTGACCCTTTGGAGGGCCCCGACCCTTAGGTTGGGAACCAGTGGACTAAACTAGCTAACTGTACATAAAGTAGTGTAAACTAGCTCTACCTCCAGCAGCTACAACAGTAACATGCACACAGCAGCTTCATTCCTGAATCCTGCAGCTTGTTTCCACTCAGATCCAGCTCTCTCAGATGGGAGGGGTTGGACTTCAGAGCTGAGGCCAGAGAAGCACAGCTGATCTCTGACAAACTGCAGTCACCAAATCTGAATAAAGAATAAATTATGAAGATTTATAGTCCAACTATGTCTTCATCAATAAGCTTTTTCCTAAAATGAGCAGAGTGACTTTATTACTGTGGATCAAAACTAGAAACTAGCTGAAAGATATCAGAACTTTGTTTCTTCTTCTTTCCTCTTGTAAACAATAACAGTGAGTAGAAGTCAGATTGAATAACAACAACCTGCAGGATTCAGAGTCGCAGCTGCTGCTGTTCAGAAACTGTCGGAGGTCATCGAGTCTCAGACTGACGGCACCTGCAGCAGACCTTCAGAAACGTCACATTTCAGCAAAAATCAAAGATTAGAGAAAAAGTCCAAAAACTGAAAACAGATTTGTGTATCTTGGAACAAGCACAACAAAGCCCATGTAGTATCTTGTATGTGTGGAAGTTACTCTTTGCTAGACGCCATTGTAGCGGACAAACACGGCGCCGACGCACGCATCTTGTGCACTATACTCTTTGGTAGAGGAGGTATGACGCCATTGACAGGCCACCAAATGAAACGGTCCGTTACTTTGATTAAAATGACAGATTTGTCTGGGTTTGAAAACTGTTGGAAACATTTGGGATAATGTAAGAACACAACTCAACAACATATAGAACATAGGTCTAGACCTGAGTGACAACAACCTGAAGGTGTCAGGAGAGAAGCATCTGTCTGGTCTAGTTGTTTATACACATTTTAAGGAGGAATAATTACAGATTAAAGGATCTGAATTCTTCTTCCACTGCTGTCTGAGCTGCACTTGTGTGAAAATCTGAGCTCACAGCTGCCAAAATTTATCTTTTGATATGTTTATGCCACATTTTTTGTTGTGAATTGATATGTTAATATGATCCACTGGGTTGTGCTACTTGATATTTAAACAGTAAGTCACATTACAGCTTGTATAAAGTACAGTTTAAATACCGTTTGTATTCATAATATCTAGTGTTGTATCTTTTTCTTTAATTTTACTGAAGTCACATTCAAAGAGTGTTTATGAAGCTGCATTCGTGAGTAAAAGTTGTTAATTAGCTTCATTTTTTTATCAGCAGAGCATTTAAAAGCAGATTGGAAGAGTTTTCAGATCCTTGAGTCTGACCAGGATCATGTAGACTTCAAACTTATTTAAGCCTGAATTTCCTGTTAATAATCTCCTATAATCTGCAGAGGCAAGCTCTCGTTACGAAGCAGCCGCCTGGAGCTCAAAAAACAAAAAAAAACCAAACAAATGGAGCAAAAAAATCTTTCTGCTGCCTGAAGCTCTCAGGAGTAAACGGATCCTGGGGATGAAAGCATAATGAGTCATTTCAGCCGCTAATCTGTATTGTCCTGCGAGTCAGAAAGTGGAGTTTAATGTTGTCTCAGAGGAAGAACATCTGTCTACTGCGAGGTTAAAATCCTCAAGTCGCTGCAGAGAGAAAGAGAAACAAGAAGAAAACAAAGCGACACATGACGAGAGACGCTTATTTTCTTAGTATTTCTATTGGACTGCTCAGGATACACAGTACATAGAAAACAGTGACATTTATACAACACGTCAACATCTGTAAAAAGGTCCGAAACCGTTTGCAGACGCCGCCTGAAATTGTTACATATAAAACACGACACCAGTTATTAGACGCATCACGTACTGTATATATATAAAGTACAACAATGTTTGTTTTTTAGAGTTTCTATACAAACAGGCTTGTACAATGTCATCATATCTTATCAACAGGAGCAGAAAAATAAAAATGTAGTACACATAAAAGCTTTTTTTGTTCCATGGCACTGTGTACACGTTTTAATCAGAAAGAACGCTTCTGATTAGTATTTACAAAGACTAGTGTGAGTGGTTTAGTCACGTCATGTATTATTTCATATATATATATATATACACTGTTACACTGGAAGATTCAATATGATCCAAAAAATTTGTGCTTTTAGAACACGATAGGTCAAATAAATGTTGCTATACATGTTTAATCTAAAGTGGAAAGAAAGGGGGGGCGACGTTTTGGGAAATACAGTTTCGCTTTCTGGTGGAGAGTTAGCGTTAGCTTAGATGAGAAAATCAATACCACGTGCATATTTATTAGTTAGTTAGCCGCTGATTAGCACCTCTAAATCTGATTAATAAACACATTGTATCTTGTGTTTGTTTATTTCGTACAAAAACTGAAGTGTAAAAACAACAATTTGCTGTTTTAATGGTTGTTAACGCAGCTATGCTAGCTACTACGCATTTCTAGACTTTGTGCTAAGCTAACGTTAAAGGGGCTATATTATGCTTTATGTGATTTTCTGACAGCTCTTCACACATGCACATAAACAGCCGTCCTGTCTTTAGCATTAGTTGCTAACGTTATTGCTAATGTTTTTCCGTACATTGTTCACGTTTTCCGCTCTCATATTTCGGATCGGATTTCGGCTCCAACATGTACAGACGTATTCGAGAAGTTGACATTTTAAGTACAAAACAAGTCAAAGAAGTGAAATCCTGCAGCTATAGTTTGTTTACGGAGCCGGAGGAAGCTTCCTGAAAGCTGACCAATCAGAGCAGAGCAGGCTCATCAGGAGGCGGGGCCTTAAAGAGACAGGAGCTAAAACTTCCTGTTTCAGACAGAGGCTGAACTGAGGGGCTGCATAAAGGACCAGTAGAAGATAAATAAGGAGTTTTTAACTGGAAATCATTAAAGATATTCCAGTAGAGCCCCAGAATAAAAATATAGAGCAGGAAATGTGTGTGATACGTCTCTTAAACATCGGCAGCTTCATATGTACCGGACAGATATGAGAGTGTTATTAATCTCCTCATCTCGCACTAAAACTCCACTAGAAATAGAAAACAAACGTATTTCCCCAAAACGTCACACTTTCTCTTTAAAGAGGGCGGTATGAAACAGGACAGCACACTGAATCATCTGTACTGACCTTCACGATAAAATAACTTTTCGTTTAGAATCTTTAAAAGTTAAAGCGCCGTTTGTCTCCTTGAATCTTTAAAGTGGACAGTGCAAATATTTAAGTTAGTTCGTAGAGGCTTCGATAGTTTAATCTGGGCGTTTGTTCCTGTAACATGAGGCAGATGCATTTTTAAAAAGCCCACCTATACTACAGTAGTCCTACTACAGACTATACACTCTGAATCAGTGCTAGCTTATTTCTCTGTAGGAATATTTTACTGGTTAGTGACAGATCAGACAATAAATAACAAATTGCAACAACTTCATCATCATCTACAACAAATTCTCAGTAACTTTTCGGAGGCTTTCTTCGAGGATATTAGCGAAAACGTTGAGACTGAAAAGTTCATTCGTGACCTCGGAGACAGTAGTCGACGGGAACGATTTCACCACGAGGTCCTTTTAGTAGATTTTCTGGAGCTTTTGATCGAGTTGCTCGGTTGTAGCTGAACTTTAAATCTCAGTTTTCAAGCAAACATGGATGAAAAGTCTTAAAAATGTTCAAAGAATCTTAATTCGTGACAACTGGGCAACTTTCTCTGCAGAGGAAGATAGTGTAACTATGACTGAAAGCTCCAGAAAAGCTCAATGGACCCTGCTGTGACATCGTTTTTGTTAAACTACTGTTACATTATTAAATAGTTGAAATAACAGCTTGACAAAAACATCTTAAAGCTTTAAAAAAAATGAGCCCTGATTTAAAAAAAAATGTTCCTCCACAGTTTCATTTACTCGCTTTTTTAAGGAGCTTTCAACCGCATCTCACAGCCTTCATCAGCAGGTGGAGTCAAACTCTGTGGGATTGTTTCTTCCTGTCAGGTTTTTGCTTCTCTTTCAGGATAAATCAACCGTATTCAGTCAAACTAGAAACCAAAAGTCCACTGATGAAGATGCAGCTGAAAGATCTGGGAGAAAAAAAAGCGTGTAAGTTTGACCTTGAGTTTGAGGATTTTTTTTTTTTCCCCTCCAAGGTCAAGACTGAACTTCACTCAACTTTCTAGTATTATTATTATTAGTTTCTAACTAATTGAAGGAACACCGAAG
Organism: Euthynnus affinis; assembly: GCA_029490765.1. NCBI lineage: Eukaryota > Metazoa > Chordata > Actinopteri > Scombriformes > Scombridae > Euthynnus > Euthynnus affinis. The sequence continues at coordinate 27,190,308 of CM055855.1, forward strand.
GCCTCAGCGTGCTTTCAAAGAAGCGGCTCGTCTAGAAAGTCGTAACTTTCCGAAACGGACGATCCGACGTTCACACGCAGCGATCGGTCAGGAACGCCGAGGTAAGAAAGTCAAGTTCTCCTTTTTTTTTGTGTGTGTGTGTAATTTTGCTTTTTGCTTTGACTGACCGAGCGTCGCCGCCGTGAACTACTGTAAACATTTGTTACCCGTCACATGATCTAGTTTTGTTTTGTTTTGTTTTATTTTGAAGCACGCTGCAGCCTTCAGGTCGCTAGAAGAAAAGCCTTTTAAAAAAACGTTTTGACGCGGCAGTTTCACTCGGATTGGTTCGTAGCTTTACAGGAATGTCGAGTCGGACGGATGCTTCATTTTCCCTTCAGTTTAAACTGTGCTTAACTGTTTTTTTTTTTGTTTCTTTTTCTTTTTTGCTAATTTACAAATAAAGCCCCCAAAAAATAACGCGTGTGTGAGAAACGTCACTTTTTTTTTTTTTTTTTTTTTTTTAAAGATACAAACTCGGATGCAAAACGACACGTAAAAAACAGCGAAGTGCAGGAGGAACAGACTCCTTCTTATGTTATAGAAACATCAATATTGCACCAAAGCAGCATATTTGGAACGAGCATTTCTGCATCTGCAGGGTTTAGATCAGGACAGTTACCAGCTACCAGTGATATGCATAAATACAAGTATAAAAATACATTATGGAAAAAATCTGCAGGGTTTTTTTTTAGTCAGGCATGGCGGGCTGGATTGTGGGGAATGTAACGGGAGAGCGAGAGATAAGGAAGGGAGTGCAAGAAGAGGGAGAAAAACAACAAAATAAAAGCCTCTCTAGAAGGTCTGGTCATCGTTGCAGGACTCCGTGGCGTGACCGAAGGCCTCGCAGATGTCGCAGTACGGGCGCTCGTCGGCCGGGTTGCCGTGGTAGGTGGAGTGAGGTACGGAGTCGGGGCTCTGGGCCTGAGTGGGACAGTCCTCCGTGTCGTGGAGGTCGAAGCAGTCGCAGATGTCGCAGAAGAGACGCGGAGTCGCCTTCTTCGCCCGTTTGGAGACGCCTTTGTCGAATCTGAGAGAAGAAAGAAAGAGACGTGAGAGGAAGTCTGTGACCTCCAGTAAACAAATTAAACTGTTAATATTTAGTTATTTTGTTGGTGTATCTGCTGGTGTGTGAATAAATGGAGGAAAAGTGTTGATATTAATGGATTTCATCACTTTTCTTCCTCTTTGTTCCTTGTCTTACATCAGTTTGGGGGATTATCATGCTTTTATTTTGGAAACTGTAGTTCCTATGATGATTTAGGGGATGTTCTTTTATTTTGTTTTCTTATATTTTGGCAAAGACGCTGTGTGAGTTATTTTCAGTTCCTGACAACATGATGATTCTCTCAGGCAGCTCAGGAGTCTTTTCTGAGCAGATTTACGGACTTTTATTCACAATAAAGTGTAAGAAATATGTGTCATCCATTCACACACACACACTCGTCTCTTCTCCTTCAACGCCACGGCGTCCCTCCTGGGAGGCTGAAAACCAAAACAAACAGTGAACCGAGGAGCAGCGGAGGCAGGAAGCAGCGAGAAGAACCGACACGTTGTTGGTTTTTGTCTTTTTGTGGATTTGTTTCCTTCAGTCTGAGCAGCAAAGACGAGAAAGTTTCACTCAGATTTAAACCAAAACATCTTGAAACTCTCAAACTTTGTTGGTGATGAACTACCGAGCTCGTTAGGAGGTTAAAACCTGAACTGTGTTTGTTTCTATAGAAAGTTTAAGAGAAATTTAAAGCAATAAAAAAGATGATAATGATCTTTTTTTCCCACAAAGTTACAAGTTTAACATGTTTGAACCAGGATTAAAAATACTACATAATAAAAAAGGAATAAAAGACTCAATAATAATAATAATAATAATAAAGTAGATAAAACATGTTGAGGTGATTTATTTGCTTTTAAATCATTTCTCTAAACTTCTTTTTTAGCTTTTTTTCTGGAGATTTTTCTGACAGCTCAGTAATTATTGCATTTATTTAATCAATCTGGCGTAGGAGAAGAAGAAGAAGAAGAGAGCGAGCCGTCAGTCATCTCGTTGTGAAGTCTACTTGAACGTGTGGGTCGTTATTGTGAAGCTAATTAATCGTTTGGTGTCAGTAAATTGTGAAATATGTCCGTCAGGCTTTTTTTTTTAAAACCTCCAGATGACGAATAAAAAGTCCAAAAACCAGAGTGTGTTTGTTATTTTAGTTTGAAATGTTGCTTAAATGATTAACTGGAAACAGCTGATGATGAATCTTCTACTCGTGAAGCTGCTTTTTCTCTTTGTTTTATATTTTTTTCTTTGTTTTATATTTCTCTTACTCGTCGGTCCCGTCGTTGCCGTTGAACTCGGCCAGAGCGAGCTTCTTCAGTTTGATCTTCAGCTCCTCGTTCTTCCGCTGCAGGTCGACGATCACGCTGTTCAGGAAGTTGATCTGATCGGAGAACAAAAATCAATCAAAAATCGAGATCATCAGCGACACATCGGCGCAGTTTAACGACTTTCAAACCGTGAGCGTCGGTCTCACCTGTCCCTCGGCGAACTCCTTCTCCTCCCTCAGCTGCTCCACGGCGGCGTCGCCTGCAGAAACCACAAACCGTGAAAAAAACAAACAAAACAAAACATCTCGACAACAAGAAAACGTCTCGAACGAGGCGCCTTCTCCTCACCTGAGGGCGGAGCCTCCCTGTTGTCTTCTCCCGCCGAGGCCTCCGTTCCCATGAGCCTTTGCTCCAGGGTCTGGACGCGGCCCTGCAGCTGAGCTTTGTCTCTCTCCAGCGTCTCCACGGCCGTCTGCAGCGTCTTGGCCATGGCGTTTTCTCCTCGCAGCACGGCGATCTGCAGCCGACAGATAAAAATCCCTCACTCAGCTCAGATCACTCTGATAAATGTTAAATATTAACCGGCGTGTGTCCGTACCTCGTTCCTCAGAGTCTCCAGCTCTCGATCTTTGTCTGAGATTAAGGCTCCGGTGGATTTTTGGAAGTCTGATTCCTGATTGGAGATGTTTTCTCTGCGGAAAAAAACTGGATGTAAACTTCCTTTAAAGTGCAACAAACTCACTGAAACTCAAAAATGAGCTGTGAAGATGAATTTTAAATTTTTTCTATCATCATCATCATCATCACTCTTCTATAAACCTCCTGTTTGTCACATTCAAACAGTTTCAGCTTATTTTAATCAATAACACATCGACTGTCCAGCAGAGAACAAAAAATAATTTTTCAGTTTTTTGGACAAAATCTTTTTTTTTTTGTCTCTTTGTGAAGTTTAATCTTTTTTCTTTTACTTCCTGTTAGTGTTCGATGATTAAATATGACGACTTTTTTATTCACTAACTGATTAAACTGTGATCAATAAAATATATAAAACTACACAATCAGTTTATTGATTGTTTGCTGCGAACAGACTCGACTCAGAGCTGGATGATAAAATCTCAGTATCGGCCTTTTCATGTCATGATAACGTTACATATCGGCACATTTACTGCGAATTCAATGAATAAATATTTTATATAAAACGACCACATGGAGAGGCCTGTTTATTAATATATTTTGAATTATAATACTCAACAAATTAAAGCTACTTTGATTATTTTCTCCTTTTTATTTTACAAAGCATCAACAGATATTTTGCTGTAGAGACTTGCAACACCATGATTTAACATAAAATGAAACAATATACGTTTTTATATAGTTAAATGATATATATCGTCATATCGCTCAGCCCTACAGCGAACTAATAATAATAATGATATCATATTTAAAAGCTGAACAGTGAAGGAAAATGTTTGCTATAAACTATATTTTAGTTATAATCTCTTTGCATGCTTTGTTTTTATTTTGTGTCGTCCCGTCTGCTTCGGTCGGAGACGACGTCAGTGAAACCTGCAGCCTTCAGTGTCTCTGAATAAACCTCTCCTTCCTTCCTCTCTTCTCTCTTCCTTCCAGACCTCCAACCCTAACCAGCAGTCAGATGGTTTAGACTCATCCACACTGCGTCCATTACTGATTCAACTATTTTATATTAAGTTAACAATAGTTTTTAAAAGCTTTATTCATGTGTGATTGATTCTCTTTCGTCCTGACTTCAGAGCCGAGTCGTGACAATTTTTTTTATTGTTTGTGTTTTTTTGTTTGTTTCCATCCATGAAACTAAACTTAGATCATTTATATTAATAAGATATTAAACTCACATTTTAAATCTTTTTATGCTGCTTTTTTTTATTTATTTAGAACGTCAGACTTTGAGCGTCTGCATCATTTTGATGATTTAAACATTAAACAACATAAACAAAAACAGCCAGAAACCAAAGAGTCTCAGCTGGTTTCACTTCCTGCCTCTGAAAATCATTTCTAGCAGACCGGCGGCGTCCAGCTGACACCTCGATGGCGTCCTGATGCTCGTCTCACTGAATCTTCCTGTTCGCTTCCTCACCTGAGAACAAACTCTCTCTCTCTCTGCGTCGCTCTTATTTCTGCTCTAACTCTACATCCTTCCTTCTTTATTTTCCCTCCGAGCTTCTGTCGCTTCGATCTTACATCATCACGTCTTTGATCGTCACGCCGTCGCTTTCATTAAAGCGTTGGGACGTGTTTAATCCTCCTGGCTGAGACGGCGGCGTGAGACGGCGCAGAGTTTCTGTTCTCAGCGGCAGAACTGGCAGGTGCGGAGCTGGAAACACTCGCAGCCTGTTTGTTTGTGTGTTTACTGCGTAATCGTTTGTATGTTTTCTCACACTCTCACACTTCCTGTATTCTCCGTTCCACATCCAACGACACTAATTAACAAAAAAGAAGGAAAGAAAGAAAACTTCCAACAACTGGAATGCTGTTAATTACACACGAGCGGGAGCCGCTTCTGATTATTTTCTCTGTTTTATCTGCAGGACATCAGAGCTTCGCACACCGCCAGGCTCTAAAAACAACAGGAAGTTAGTGATTATAGTTTGGTTTGACTGATTTAGACGTTTATCGACTCGCTCAGCGGCGGCTGTGACTCATCAGAATCAGACTTCAGAGTCGTAGTTCAGTCCAAATCTGAACAAACAGACACAATAAACATGTTTCTAGATTCAGGATGTTTAACTCTTATTATCTCTGATGTCCGTAAATCTGCTCAGAAATCATAAAAACAGACGTCTCATAACTTAGGAACTCAGGAACAAGTCATGAACTCTGACATTTCATCAGCTTTTAAATTGATATGTTGAACTTTTTAGCTGCTTATTTCCACATTTAGCAGCTACAGAGCAACATTATCATTCATTTAAAGTCGTGTTTCTGTCCGTCTGGTGAATATAAGTCCAATCTTCTCTCTCTTTTAGCTTCTGTTTCTGCTCTCTACCAACTTCCTGAGGGAAATATCTGGCTCTTTAGCTGCTAAATGCTACCAGCTAGTCTACAGCTAACTGTGTCTGAGAGTGAACCAGAACAGTGAAAGTTGCAGTTAAACAGATAAACAACGAGCTGAAACTCGACTATAAAGCTCCGTAAAGCTGCAGAGTCTCTGATGATTCAACGTTAGACGCTGACGGCTCATTCATTGCTGCTTTAAGTGTTCTTCAGGATTAAAGTAATCCAGTGAAAGCTGTTTGTACGTCCGAAGGTTCGCTGCCAACAATGAGTGTTCACAGGTAACGCTGCCAAACTAGCTAAAAATAAAAATAAACTTATCTGACTTAGAAAAACCTCTGGTCTATAAATAAATATTAATAAAACAGCCTGTAGTCATTTCCTTCAGACCAAACGGATGTTTTTATATCGCTTTATTTTATCCGACCATCAATCAAAAACTCATTTATATTCAGTTTACTTTCATATAACATGAAGAAAAGTGTGAAAGCTTCACATTTCAGCAGCTGGAGTCAGAGATTGTTTGGCAATTTTTTTGCTTAAAAAAATGACTAAAAAGATTAATTAAACAGCAAAATAGATGCTGATTAATTCCCTGTCAATCAATTAACCGTCCAATCACAGCAGCTCTAAATATATAACATGATTTTAATGTGTTTAATTGAATGTATTTTACGTTCTGTCACACCAGCACAACTCTTACAACACAAATCTGACTTAAATCAAACATGTGAGAAGATATTTTACATAAAAATAATGTTCTGAGTGAAAGTAAAACTAAACTTTACAACTTGACATCAAAGTAAAGAAGCAATAAAGTGCAAAAGATGATTAATTATCCCATTAAATCAAAGCCGGAGTACGTCAGCACGTGTTTAAAAGAGTATCTAAGTGAATAAAAGGAGCTCGTTGAGTCTCTTACCTGGTTTTCATGTCTGGCTGCTGACTGGTAAAGTCCTCATTGTGCTGAGAGACAAACACACACACAGATATAGAGGCGTTTAAATAGAAGCTAAACCCGTCTGAGCTTTAAGACTTCATCACAGCAGGAAGTCGATCCTCACTGCGCCCCAAACCCGTTAATCAAATCACCATTTCTGGCTTAACGAACCCTCCCGGATCTATAACGGGATGAAAGAAATCATTTAACATCATGTGAGAAAAAAAAAACGTCGATACCTCCTCAAGACGCTGAGACTTCTGGGAGGCCAGTTTCAGCTCCTCACTGGGAAGAGAGGAGAGCAGAGATGAGACAGAATCCAGACCATAAAGTCTCTGTGATATCATGATCTGCTTCTACATACTTAAATCTGGTCTGGTGCCAGATGTTGACTGTCTTCACATCTGTTAAAGGAGACGTATCCTTTATATTCTGGGGCTCTACTGGAATATCTTTAATGGTTTCCAGTTAAAAACTCCTTATTTATCTTCTACTGGTCCTTTATGCAGCCCCTCAGTTCAGCCTCTGTCTGAAACAGGAAGTTTTAGCTCCTGTCTCTTTAAGGCCCCGCCTCCTGATGAGCCCGCTCTGTTCTGATTGGTCAGCTTTCAGGAAGCGTCCTCCGGCTCCGTAAGGCTACGTAAACAAACTATAGTAGCAGGATTTCACTTCTTTTTCTCCTTCTTTACACACAAATGTTCAACTTCTCAAATCCATCCGTACAACAACACATGGAAACACCTTAGCAACCACCTTAGCAACTGCCTTAGCAACGATGGCTACAGAACAGACAGTCGTTTGCGGGCATGTGCGAACGATCTGACGTCATCATGAGGAGGAAGTAGATGCAGACAAAGTGTTCAGAGCAGGTTGAAGCCCTGACTTCTGACTTGCAGACAGCATTTTTTGGAACTTTAAGCCTGTTTAACATAAAGATCCGACATTAAAAGAGTATAAAAAAAAGGACAGAATGAAGAAAAGTCTCATTTAATACAGTAACCCCCCCCTTGTTTTTGTTTTTTATGTTGATGACGATTTATTTGCTTATACCATCTAGTTAGTTCTTATATTAATAAGTAATTAAGCAAGTGAGATGTATTTATTACAAAATTGGACTGTAAATGGCCTCCCTAAATAAAAATAAAATTATATATATAAAAATAAAAGGACAGAAAATCACAACAAACATGTTATATCTCCTGCAAAGGGGACATATCACGCTTTTTCATGCCCATTAATGGCTGTCTGTTTCATAGTGTTGGTCGCTAAGGTTGTCGCTAAGGTTGTTGCTAAGGTTGTCGCTAAGGCTGTCGCTAAGGTTTTCATGTGTTGTTTGTGTTGTTCACACTCATATTTCAGAGAAGATATTCTGGGTAAAGAAGGAGAAAAGAAAAGTGTAATCCTTCTTCTATAGCTTGTTTTATAGTTTGTTTATGGACAAACTGACCAATCAGAGCAGAGCGGGCTCATCAGGAGGCGGGGCCTTAAAGAGACAGGAGCTAAAACGTCCTGTTTCAGACAGAGGCTGAACTGAGGGGCTGCATAAAGGACCAGTAGAAGATAAATAAGGAGTTTTTATTCCAGTAGAGCCCCAGAATATAAATATAAACCTGTAAATGTGCAGGATACGTCGCCCTTTAAAGAAATCAGCTGAATGGTTGAACATCTCAGACGCTGATTCAACCTTAATGGCAAATTTATCTACAGCAGTGAAATCACTGTCAGCGCTGTAATCTACATCAGTCTAATTCTCATCATTCAAAAAGCCATCTGTTGGTCTCGCTGCGGCTTACCCTCCTATTTTAAACATCTTAAAGGATTTGATGACTGTAAAACCCAAAGTGGTCTATGTACAGTACGCATACAGTAGATCCATACACGCCATGAAGATGTTATTCAGCTGGTACTGTAATCTGTGGACGGGATCCAGACGGTAGCAGACACACACAGCGGCGTCCGTGGAATTTATGAATGTGGATATTTTTGGACGCTGGAACCAAATGATTTGCAGGATTTTTATCTCCATGTGGGTCATTCTTAGGATTTGTGTCAAAGGAAGAGCTATGAAGCCGTGTGTGACTAATAGCTCAGTCTGAGCACCATCTGGGTGAAATATTTAGCTTCATGCTGGATAATTACATTTACCATGCCTCTATAGCATCCTCCACTCCAACGGGGAGGAGGCTCCGTTAAAGGGGAAGTGCACTGATAAAAAAACTGAAACTTATGATCCACGTGAAACCAAGTGTTTTCACATCAGCACACATGAAACTAATGAAAAGAAATATTAAACTTTGGCTACTTTGGGCCCAAACTTGGATACGGGTCAGGATCAGAGAGAAGACCTTATCATAGATTAAAGTGTGTCTAAACTTTCTACTGGTTCTGTAGCTGGTTGTGTTGGAAGCTGTGACGATAATAAACTGTTTTCACAGAAGTTTTAAACTTTCAAACATCAACATTCACCTCATAAATTCTGTATCTGTCGGACTTTAGAGCGTCATATGGACCGGAGACAGGGTTTGTGTTGTTTTGATATGATTGTCTAGAGCTGTATTCTGCTGGTCGACTAGTCGGTTAGTTGGTCGATATGCTCTCGTCAGACTAAATTCTCATTGGTTGAATAATCTCTGTGTTACTTTCATAAGGAGAAAAGTGCTACATCAGCAGCTTTCCAGGATTAATCCATTATTTCCTGCAGCGGGAGGGACAGACTAACAAACTACCTGTGAAAACAACGGGGTGTATTCAAAACACCCCCGCTGTTTTCACAACTTTGGACTCGCCCAAACTAACGGAGACTTCTGGGTCTAACTGTTCTCAACGGTTACTGAGCGTTTACTAAACGTACTGAACGTTTACTGAATCAGTGTTTCTCCTACAATTATATCAACGAGAACCCGCCAGGACAAAAAATATGTTTTAATGCCAGAATTAACAACAAATATCCATCATTCAGAAATATTTAGCGTTTGGGAGTCTGTGCAGCTGTTCAGGACGTGAGTGAACCTCTGTGTCGTTGCCTGGGAAACGAGCGTAACTCTGTTCAGTAATACGGCATTGCGTAGTTTGTTTGCGTAGCGAGTCGGACGCAGAGAAAGTGACGGTGGATACGAGTGGAGCAGAGGAAAAGGTTAGCGGTAAGTTGTCAGTCTGGCAGTAAATGTACAGCACAGACTACAGTGTGTCAGTTAAATGATGAAAAGTCACGTCTGTTGTTTCTCCAAGTGCTGGAAAAGTGAAGGGAGTTAGCTCCAAAGTTAGCAACGATGGGTTAGCCTAGCCTGAAGACTCTAAACAGAGAAATGCGAGTTCACTGTGCACTCTGACCCTTTACATCATCCCCCCCAAAACCCACCCCCGACTAATCTATTCCTTGAAGGTTATGTACGATTTCAGTCGACCAATGTTTTCTTGGACTACAGCCCTGTTAGTGACACTCACTAATTTTATTTATTTGTTTGTTTTATTTGGTTAAAATAAAGATTATACTTTATGTTCACAGCAAACAATGAAGTAAGAGATATTAAAATATTTATAAAACGTTAACCGCCGGCTTTAAAGGACCAGTGTGTAGAATTTAGTGACACCTAGTGGTGAATCTGCAGATTGCAACCAACTGAATATTCCTCCAAAACTCATGAAAAACACCAAACATCCTCTTTAGATCCCGTGTTTGGTTCGTCCTGAGGTAATTATACACAAACTAAAACACACTTATATTCCATCTCTTCTGCCAGATGCCACTAAATCCGACACGCTGCACCTTTAAGAGACAAAGGATTAAAAAAAACACACACACACAAACACAAGAGACGCACATCCGAGCTGCGGCGAGCACAGCTGTTTCTTTCAGACGCCACAAAGCCACATTGATTCCACACACACACACACACACGCACACACACACACACACACACACACACACACACACTGTGATGTCATAGCCAGGCGGTCCTAGGAGGAGAGACGGAGCGATTACATAACGGCAGCAGACTGAGGAAGGACGTGCTCCGGAGAGGACGGAGGAGGAACACATTGTTGGGACGAGACAGGATGGAGGTGAAGGAGCGGAGGAAGGAAAATCTCAGAAAGTCGAGCATGACATCATCGGATCATTCAAACATCAACCCTCCGTGTAGAAACTTTACATGTTAGAGGATTAAATTCGCTCTCCATCCCCTCCAAAAAAAAAACAACAGAAGCAGACAAGTCGCTGCTCCCGGAGGAGCTTTTGTCTCACCGTGAGAATTTGTTGACATTTAACGTCTCCGTCCGCTGCTCCTCCGACAGGAAGCTAAATATCTGACTTTAATGCAGCCAATTAAAAACATTCAGAGCTCTGACATCACAGCGAAAGGCTCTGATGAGTCAGGAGGAGGAGGAGGAGGAGGAGGAGGAGGAGGAGGAGGAGGGGGGAGATAATGTAAAGTCTCAAACATACACGTGCAAACACAACACAACACACATGATCTATAAATAGACGTCGACGTCAGGCTGGAGATCCGCCGCAAACACAACGGAGCGAAAACATGAATAATCTTTAACTCCGCTTCAGAAACTGTTTCAGATCTGAAATATGTTTCATTATGACAGACGGAGATCAATAATTCAACTTAATAATCTTCACCGTGCAAAATAATGCAGAGTTTTTCTGTCCGTTTCCTCCTCGTTTTGTTTTTCGGCAGGATGAAAATCAATCAACAAACTGTCGACTTGTTCGGATCCGTCTGTTGCGAAAGTTCAGTCGGTGAAGATAAAAGTGTGCAGAGGAAGGTCCCGATGTTTGAAACACTGATAAACAGAAAACCGACGTGTTTATAGAGACCAGAACAAATAAGCAAGTAGAAAACACACACACACACACACACACACACACACACACACACACACACACACACACACACACACACACACTATTTATATAAACATGGTTTCTAACAGTAAAAACAGTCAGTAGGACGTTTTTAAAGTGTTAATTAATGAAGAGCTGCAACGATTTTGATTATTTAATAATAATTTCTGTCATTTTTCAAGCATAAAAGGTCAAATTTAGTCTGTTTTCAGCTTCTCAGATGAGAGGATTTCACTGATTTTCTTTGTCTTTTGTGACAGTAAATTAAAAATCTTTGAGTTTCGGACAAAACAAAGAAACTGAGAACATCGTCGCAGCCTCTGAGAAGCTGTAAATAATGGATGAAGTTAATGTCAGACATATTTTCTATTATTAACACTCATCCTAAATACTAACCACTTACATTACAGTGTGTAATAAACCCTTTATTACATGTTTATGTGCTGTAAACACTGGTTCTCGGCCCGTTTAGTCTCATTTCAGCGGAACAGGAGGACGCACGAGTCGCGGTCGAGGATCTGAAACAGTTTGTTTTGCCTCGAACCTCCAGAGACTTTCTCTCTGTTTCTGTTTCTCCGTGATTACCGGCATCGAGCTCCGCTGCACCGTCACATCCACAAACACTCTCAGTCACTAATTACGGGCTTTACACAACAACAGTTTATACCATATTTAGTGGTGCGGACGTCTCTCTCTGGAGCCGCCTTTAATCACACACACGCTCCACATTTCTGTTGTTTAAAGACACATTTGCACACAATCCTCTCTTTTATCAAACTAGGTCTCGGCCTGTTTCAGCCGTCGATGTATTGAACTGGGCCGACTGGGCTGGGGTCACCTTCAGAGGAAACCAGGAAAAACCAGAACATTTGTCATGAGGAACACTCACATTTCCTTGCAGAGGACTCCGATGCGCTGGTTCTCTGAGCTGCTGCGCTCCTTGGACAGACTCAGCTCCTCCTGGTATTTGGAGTTCTGCTGTTTTAAAGCCTCGAGCTGCACGAGAATAGAAACAATTAAAAAAGGAAAAAAAAAAAGGGTCCAGAAATAAGAGCTGCAGAGAGCGACTGACTCAGCTTTTCATCAGCGACGGCGTTTTTTAAGTAGAAATCAACACAAACAAATCTTTTCTTTCAGGTTCTTTGAGGTTTTTAAAACAGCTGGTCGAACAAAACGAACTCTAGGAAACTGAGACGGGAGTTTATTTTTATATTTTTACTGTTTTGTGATGTTAGAATAAAAGATTCATCAGGAAAATAATCAGCAGATGAGTCAGAAAGAATAAAACTGCAGTGACGTAGATAAAAAAAACTCATCAAACGGTCTGCAGGATGGAAACTGAAGCAACTTTTTGTTTGGTTAATATATTAATAAACTGATAACGTCTCGTTGTGTCTGAAACCCAAAAACATTCAGTTTGCAATCAGAGGAAACGACAAACAGTTCAAGTTTTAGAGGCTGAAACTGGTGAACGTTCCTCTTTAAATGTCTGCAAAGTATCTGATTAATCAACTAAATGTTTCAGCTTCAGTGCAAGAAATCCAATAAATGCATCACCAGCAGTGAGTGACGGACAGATGTGAGTGTTTCTGTTGTTGTTTTGTTTTTATAATCGTGTGTGTAAAGAGTAAATGTGGGTCAAACTGCAGGTGGAGTTTTAAATATAAGCAGCAGCAGCAGCTCCTTCGTATCCGTCATGACTCAGCAGACTCGGCAGTTTGAGGTTTTAAAACCACGTGAAACTAAAAATAAAAACCCTCCGGAGACGTTCGGCTCCTGCAGCTTCGCCCTCAGGCAAACTTCTCGTTCTCATTCATGCAGGAAGTCAGTCTGGGATCCCCCCCCTCCTCTCCTCCCCCTCCAAAATAAAATAAATAAATAAAAACACCCCAAAAAAAACGTGCAGAAATCATTTGTGACACAAACTGCTTTTTAAAAAGCACACGTGCAGCGCAGCTTTAAAATAGCGTTCAGTCAATAATTAATCAGGACAGACGAGGGAGCGTGACTTTTAAAAATCAATCAGGTGTAAATAAATAAAATAAAATAAATAAAAACAACAACAACAGTGTGTGTAACGGCTCGGACTGTCGGACGTCTGCAGGACGTTTCTGACACTTCTGCTGCCTCACAGCTGAGTTTATGACTTTATTTGTTTTTTCTGCACCTCCAAGACACACACACATATAAAACACACACACACACACATATATAAAACACACACACACACACACATATATAAAACACACACACACACACCTGCACCATGCACGGATGCAGGACGAGCAGAACAAACATCTGACATCAACACAGAGGACAGCACTATTCCATAAGAGCCAATTAGAGCGAGCGGACTCTCGTTATCACGTCTCTCTGCCTCCAGAGACGTTCAAATGTTTATTTTGTTTTTTTATTGTTCCTCTCTCTCTCTCTCTCTCTCTCATGAGAACAGCGGTGATCCTACCTGGTAGCGAGGCGAGTAGATGTTGTTGGAGTAACCCTGACGCAGAGCAGCTATGTCCATACCTACAAACGCTCACCTGGCTGAACGAGGAGCGTTGTGGATGTTGCTATGCCAGCTCGCTCTCTCTCTCTCTCTCGCTCTCTCTCTCTCTCTCTCTCTCTCGCTCTCTCTCTCTCTCTCTATAACATGCACACAGACCAACAGGAGCTGGGCATCAATAAACCATCAGCTCTGATCTCCCGCTGTGCACAGCTGCGAGAGGGAAATGGAGAGCGTGTCGCCTGAGCAGCCTCTCTCTCTCTCCCTCTCTCTCTCTCTCTCTCTCTCTCTCTCTGTCACACAGTCGGGTTAAAGAAGCCGAGCACTTCCATTATGTAAGGCAGAATCAGCTCCTCCTCTCCCCCCCTCCACCTCCCTGCTGCTGCTCGCAATCCTGTTTCCTCGCTCTCAACAACATCGTATCCTCTCTCTCTCTCTCTCTCTCTCTCTCACTCTCTCTCTCTCTCTCTCCTCTGAAAGCTCTTCATTCATAATGTTTAACAGGAATCACAGAAGCAGACGAAGCTTTGCTGTCTGATTAAAAACAAAACAAAACAAAACAAAACAAGCAGTTGTTCATATTCTGATCTTCTTCACTGTTTAAATCGTTGCGTGTTTTTATTTATTTTCAGTTGTTTCATGTGTCAGTGAGCAGAAGAAGAGCAGAAGGTGACGTTCAAACTGCGTCTTCTGGATGATCATTAATCCGAAACCTGAATATATTAATGATTATTTACATTATGGATTAATCTGTCAGTCTGTAAAATGTCAGAAAACAGTGAATAATGTGGATCACTGTTTCCCAAAGTGTCCGACAACCCAAATATGTTCAGTTTACTGTCACACAGGATTAAAGAAACCAGAAAATATTCACGTTTCAGGAGCTGGAAGCAGAATTTGGTGCTTTAACATTAACACTTAACATCTTCAGGTCAAAACTGACACGTTTTTACATTTGAAAGCAGTAAAAACACCTTTTAGCTTTAATTTTTATCACTTTTGTCAAAGCCTGCCAGGCTGTGTGCAGGTAGACGGGAAGATCGTCACGGCAGCTGAGATAACGAGACGCACCTGCACCTCGTTATGATCAACCAGCTGTTTGATCTGATTCACCTTCACCTAATGAATCCTCTGCTTCTTCTGTTTTATTTTCCTTCACTAGTCCAGATTCTCCTGGACACCTTAACTTATATCTTATATTCTCCTGTGTATCTGGGCTCTGGCTCTTCACTGGAACAAACCGTGACAACTTTTTCCTAAAGTGACGCAGAATATTTTAAAAAAAAAGGAAATATTTCAGCGCACTCTTTAACCTGTTCGCCACAGTCCCATCTCTCTGTATAATAAAGGTTTAAAATGTATTTAAAACTATATTTAAAAAACAAACAAACAGGAAATATTCCAATTTTTTAAGTTATTTTTGTGCAAATGAATAAAACATTTAAAAAAATCACTGTTCTAAAATGTTGTTGAATTCTTGACATTTAAATAAAACGCTGATATCTTGTTTTATTTTTCTGTTTTCTGTCACACAGGATCATTAATCAATACAGTGTTCGTATTTTCTCAGTTGATCAATTACTTGTTTGGTCCAAATGTCATTCACAGTTTCACAAAGTTAAAGATTTTACCGTCATAAAGGATTAAAGAAACCAGAAAATGTTCGCATTTAAGAGGCTGAAAATGACTCAAGATGATTAATCGATTATCAGAACAGCTGCTGATTAATTTAACTAATCAATTAATCATTTCATCTCTAATAGAAACTAATTATTTAATTAATTATTAGAGGATTCTGTGAAAAATGACAAACTGTTGCTGATTCATCAGTTAATCGATTGTTTAATGTTTTCAGATCTGACAGATGTTGACGAGGTCGAACTCGAGTCAACCGTCCGCTAACTGAAGCGATGTTCTGTCCAGCCAGGCGTCGCCAAACACACACACACACACACACACACACACACACACACACACACACACACACTCTGACATGTGCAGGGTTACATCATAACATACAGTAACACGGCTGAGCGGAGAATAAATGATCTCCAACGTGTCTCCTTTTCCTCCACAGAGACTTGACTCTCTGCTGCTGCCGTCGCTACAGAAACATCGTTTTAAACATTTATTTAATCCCTCCCTCCCGCTTCCCCTCCTTTCGCCGCTCTTTAAAATATTCGGAGTAACCTTTTAAATACCGTCGGGTCGGGTTTTGCAGATGTGACGCATTCTGCCCTCCGAACACACACGTGCTGTATTTATAACAGCAGGCTGAGCTCACAGTTAGTTTGCATGTTATTAAAGCAAAATGCATTTAAAGCACAGTCACAGTGTTTCAGGAGGGTTTTACTTTCAAGATGTGCTTTCAGTGGAAGCGATGGGAGACAAAATCCAGAATGTATTTAAAGATTATCTGGAAAATTCTTAATGTCTGAAGGTGTTTTTTTGTCTGTTATTAAACAAACATCATGTAATTTCAGTCGCTCGGTGTCTCTCAATATAAACAATAACAATAAGAACAGAGTGTGAAGCAGCAAGGGATGATGGGAGTTGTTGTCTTGCTTGTTAAACCAGCAGCTTCAGTGGGATAGGATTACTCCAGTGTTGATGGTTCAGGATGTTTTTCCTCCTCTCCAGAACAAACGTACCCGCTGATTACAGGTAAAAACACTGAATAAAGCAGTTTCAGCTAAAAAATCAGTGTTTCTCCACCATGTTGGGCGAGCAGCGGACTTCCTGGAGGGGCTGTTAGCCGAGCTGCTGCTAACGTTTGCCCAGTTTATTTCTCTGATAACTTAAGATCCAGACGTCCAATGACTAAAATCCTTCTTGCGGCTAAAAGATCAAGTTAAAAACCAGCTAAATTTATCATGAAAATGTGGCTTCAAACTGAATAAAAGTCCATTTCTAACAGTTTGTGTGGAACAAGCACAACAAAGCCCATGTATTATCTTGTATGTGTGGAAGTTACTCTTTGCTAGACGCCATTGTAGCGGACAAACACGGCGCCGACGCATGCATCTTGTGCACTATACACTTTGGTAGAGGAGGTATGACACCATTGACAGGCCACCAAATGAAACGGTCCGTTACTTTGATTAAAATGACAGATTTCTCTGGGTTTGAACATTAATGTAAGAACACAACTCAACAACATATAGAACATAGGTCTAGACCTGAGTGACAACAACCTGAAGGTTTCAGGAGAGAAGCTTCTGTCTGGTCTAGTTGTTTTTACACATTTTAATGAGGAATTATTACAGATTAGAGGTTAAAGGTGCATTTATTTGAGCACATACAAGTAGAAAAGGTAGCTGGAGGAGTCAAATATGATCAAACAAACAAGCAACTTCTGAAATTCCTCCTTATATCAGGACTAAAAATGGCGGGAGAGTCCTGCTTCATGTGATGAGAAACATAAATACAATCAAACAAAAAGCAGGTTTATGTTCAGTCTGTATCTCCCGCTCTAATCTCCATCTATCCATCTCTCTCTCTCTCTCACGTCATGGGACCGAACATCTGGAGCACACAGGAAGTCAGAGAGATCTCACAAGAGAGGAGACGAGGAAGCGAACGAGAGCCGAGAGACCGAACGAACCAACTTGAGTACGAAACGGTATAATATAAAGCTACAGACGGCAGCGAGAGGGAGAGAGTGAGCGGTGGATTCAGCGCAGCGGCTCGCAGGGTCACATGCAGTCAGCGTGGGAACCCAGATATGAATATGCAATAAAAACCCTGAAGGCCATAAATTCTGAACTTTACACACACACGTGAACACGCATGTGCACATAAATCTGTGGATTTCTCCTCATGAAGCTGCAATAAGAGTAAAAATCTGCTTTTAAAGAGTTTGGAGCATCAGCGGGTTAAATAACGCGTTCATCTACAACTTTAACGCCACGTAGCATTTCAGGAGCTAACTACATTAGCTCGACGCCTCACTCAGACCAAGAGAGAGTGGATCATATTATCTTTACACTGACTTCCTGTCTTTTTTAAAATGCTTCTGTTGGTTTTATGAAGACATTTCTGAACCGTCCGGACCTCTCAGGTGGTCTGAAACACGTCTGTTCTCTGTTCTCAGAGTCAAAACTAAACGTGGAGAAGCAGCGTTTATGCTCCACACATCTGGAAAAAACTCCACAGCTGAAGACTTTTATTAAACTTAATATTTTAAGCTGCACTGTAACTTTTATTCTCTTGTTTTATCTTGTCTTTTCCCCCTTTTAGCTTCTTTTTATTTCCAAATTTAACACTTTTTTATTGTATTTAAATGTCTTCTTACTTGTGTTGCTTTAATATTCTGCCTTACAGGTTAAAATCAAGTCAACCGAGCAGTAAACTGTAACTTATTGATGATAAAACGGCGACTTTGTGTGTATTTATTGTTGTAGATAAAAACATTTCCTCACCTGCGTCTCCAGCTCTTTGTTCTGATTGGTCAGCTGCTCCAGAGACAGCGACGTCCTCTCCGACTCTTCAGCCGCCTGGAAAACATCGACGGACAAACAAATTAATAACGTTCAGCTTCACGTCGTATGATATATCATACACACACACACACATGTATGATTTATTACATAACAGCTCTTTCTCTCCTCTTTGAAAACACAAAACAACGGTTCTGTTATCTGGAGAAAGAAAAAACTGTTTTATTATTGTCGGTTCTCGACGTAACCAGCTGTCCAAACACTGTTATTTATTTCCAGCTCGTAGATCACAGTAAAAACTAAAACACGCCGCGCTGATGCCGACATCATGAAACACTTCTTCTCTAATAACGACGAGAGAACAAAGCGTGACAAACTGTTCATGTTTCCCTCTCTCTGTGTGTGTGTGTGTGTGTGATGTCGCTTTTGATTTAATAAATGATCTCCTGCCTCGAGGCTTTTTGTTTTTTTTTGTTGTTTATATATATTTTATCATATTTGAGTATGTTGTCTGCTGCAGAAGGTCGTCAGCACACTTTGTTTATGCAGAAAACAACTCGCAGAGCTTCTTTTCATGTTAAAACTGTCTATAAATCCTGAACATGATGCAACTGTGGCTGCTTTACTTCTCTTATTTGCTCTCCTGCAGCAGCGCTTCTTATTTTATTGATCTTTAAGCACGATTTGTAATGAAGTTATTTCAGTTTTTAGGGTTTGAATTGGATGGAAACAGACTGAGTGGGTGTTAATTTGGTCAATGTTTGGACTGCGTTTGGATCCTGAGGCTTAAACAACCTCTGGTCGGCTCGGTCTCATCCGGCTGTCAGCTCCGGTTTAATAACTTCACTGCGAGAGGTGAATAAACTGACATCTGACTGCTGGATCGTCTCGTCACTGTTGTGGATTTTTCTGAGCTGCTGTTGAAAAGAGAAGCAAACACACACGAACCACCGACGACGTCTTACTGCTGAGGATGTTTAATCAAGTTCACTCGATCGAGGAGAACGGCGAGCGTCCAAGTCGGTGTAAACTCTTCCCATTCGGTCCCGAGTCTGAAGGCCGTTACACGCTGGACGCCGGACGAAAGCGATGTGTTTTTTTTGGAACGAGGTCGATTTCTCTGAGTTTTCACACAGCGAATAAAAGCATCAACCAATCACAGAGCTGCACAGACGGCTGTTTCTGGCGACGGCCCACGTGAGCTGTTGAGTTTCCTGTTGTTTGAGTTTTGAACTTATTTACTGTTTCCATATTGATTGATCAGCTTCCAGTCTGTCTGTTTCACTGCAGGCGGAGAAATAAGGCCAATGAATCAATGCATGGATGCATCATCATCATCATCATCATCATGTATTTATGAACACAAACACTGTGGATTCCTTCTCGTGGAGCCGACATGCAAACTGCTTCAGTAACTTCTTGCTTTCAGTCAGCTTATTGAAGACAGTTTGTCCTCTCAGCTCTGCAGCTGACAGGCGGCAGAGACGCTGAACGCAGGTCAGAGATCCTCCAGTGATGATGATGATGATGTTCTTCTTCTCCTCTCTCGACAGAAGAAGAGGAGAGCGTTATATCCGTTAACACACACTGACTCCGACCTGCGTTCAGTGATTCTGTCCACAGAAGAAGCTGCTGACTGACGGCAGAACGAGCTGCTGCAAACTCACATCGCTGCCGGTGTGAATAGTTTTGATGCAAACTATTTGCAGGCGATTTGCGTTGCTGTGTTTGTGAAAAGGCCTTTAGTCTTTAACCCGAGCGGATCGGCCTACATTATGAAAAATATAATAATCGGTTCATTAGTTTGAAAACAGAGAACTGTGACCTCTTCAGTCAGGTTGTGTTGAGCCTCTGGTTGTTGTAAACACACTCTGTGTCGTCTAGGACGGTCCGCTCTGACCTCTCTGACCTCTCAGCATTGCCGAGGTCAGAGAGGCTCCTCACTTTCCTCCCAAAACTACAGCGAGCGTTCAGGAGTCTCGAGGAGAAAACATCTCTTTCCTGAACCAGATTTTTACAGCGTGAGCTCGAGGCCCAAGCGGTGACAGTCTGTGACCATAACAACCAACAAATGAATTAGTTCAATGTAAGATTTTTATAGACTAGAAAAGAATCTAAACTGTTATTAACTGATTTTTTTGGCCACTTGGTGGCAGCAGAGACAAACTATAAACAGTAAAACTGACTCATCATCAACTTTTAAGTTGATATGTTGAGCTTGTTAGCAAACAGTTGCTTTCATTTCCACATCCAGCAGCTACGGAGCAACTTTATCATTCATTTAAAGTCGTGTTTCTGTCCACCTGGTGAATATAAGTCCAATCTTCTCTCTCTTTCAGCTTCTGTTTCTGCTCTCTACCAACTCCTGAGGGAAATATCTGGCTCTTTAGCTGCTAAATGCTACCAGCTAGTCTACAGCTAACTGTGCAGGTTAGTGTACAGCAGCTTTTTACAGCTTTTTCTCTGAAAACGACGCTATGAGAGCGAAACAAAACAGTAAAGTTGCAGCCGGACAGACAAATAATGAGCTGAAACTCTTTCATCCATTGTTAATATAAAAATAAAACAGCACAATAAGGAATTTCACACACACAAGCATTTAAAATCACAACTAAAAAAACAATAAAACAAATCAAGAACAAAGTCAAAAAGGAAAAACAGAAGCACTAAAATAAAACCAGTTTTCCATTAATAGACCAGAAAGATCAGAGTTCATTACGAATGTTTGGCTAAAATAAGAAAAGCCTCACGATTCATCAGCTGCGTCACTTTTACATCTGTAATAAGTTCAGTGAAGAGAAGAGAAACACCTCGCTGATAACGGTGAACTGTAATTTCTACCAAACAGAGAGAGAAACAGTCTTTTTTTAGAAGTATAAAAGCGAGTAGAAAGAGCTGCTGACTGCTGCAGTTTAGTGGTTGAAGTCCACTTCCTCTGTTGTTTACGGCTCCATTTAGACAAAAAAAACAAAACAGTCTGGCTAGAAATATAAGAGCATAAATACTAAATGAGGAGAAACACACAGCGTTCCTGTGAGCTGCAGAAAAACACGGCTGAATACGTCCAACAGCTCACAGCGGAAGGAATATTCAGCAACAGTATTTAAAGGTAAACACAAAGAAGTCTGACAGATTAATAAACCCGGGATGACACGTCGACTCTCTGCAGATATTTCTGCATCAGCTGATGAACGATAAGACACTGAAGTGCAGAAACAGCGTCTGCATTCTGTAGTTCGTCCACCAGAGAGCAGCAACGAGTTTGAAACACTGCAGTTCCTCTAAACGGCCACTAGAGGCTCCAAACACGAGTCGTTCCCCGCAGACCTGCATGTTAAAATACCAACTTTACTAATAAACATGTTTACAGTCTGGTACAGAAAACAGTTTTGGTCTCTAAAGTTAATTTATCCTTTCATGACGATTGTAACCGTTTAAATTTTATTACGCCGTAACGTTCTGCATGAGGCTTTGAGTGACAGGTCCAGGCTTGTTTCAGCCATTCAGCCCCGCCTCTTTGCCCGTTTCTGATTGGCTGGGAGTTACGTAGCGTCACCAAGATGGCGACGGCTGGAGCGACTAACTTTAAGTTTCAAAACCGCTCTTCAGAAACGAACGGGTGACGTCACGGTAACTGCGTCCATATTTTCATACAGTCTATGATTAAAACACTCGGCTCTTCCTGTCCGAGACAAAAAATAACCAAGATGGCCACATGACATCATAATGAACAGTTCTGATATAAAGCATTAATTTATATGGAAAAAACGTCCCGTTATGATGAGTAAATGTTCTCTGTCTTTAAACAAATTTAAGGGAACCTTATCAGAAATGTTATATAAAGACAATATATCTACATATGATGTCTGAAACTCTTAATATAAACAATACTGTGCAAAAGTTTCATGCACTTTAGATGTTTAGATTGTTATCTGTAATAAAATAACATCAAGGAGGCGTCTGATATGTCTGAAACGAGTCCAAACATGCAGCCGGACTCATAAAGATCCGTCTGATCCTGCAGCAGAAGGTCTCTGATCTCAACATCGTGGAGTCAGTTGCTGCTTTAAAGGCGAAGCTGCTCACCGTAAACCTTCATGTTTCTTCTCTTTGCTGTACTCTGAGTCGAGTTAACTGCGTCCTCGCTGCCTGAAACATTTACACAGCGCTGTACGTGTGTGTTTAAGTTCATATCGGCCTCCGTCGGGCTATAAAACAACATTAGTTTTTGTTTCCGTCCCGTTTTGTGCATCGTTAAAGTTACATTAATTGTTTGTGGTTGTTTTGGCCACTTGGGAGCAACAAGTTCTGTTTTTTTAGCACAAACACTGAAACATTATCACCTCATAAAGCTGT
Organism: Euthynnus affinis; assembly: GCA_029490765.1. Classification (NCBI taxonomy): domain Eukaryota; kingdom Metazoa; phylum Chordata; class Actinopteri; order Scombriformes; family Scombridae; genus Euthynnus; species Euthynnus affinis. The sequence continues at coordinate 27,212,786 of CM055855.1, forward strand.
TAAAGATGAAAAACGTTACTGCTCATTTACACATCCAGCAGACGGAGATTCATTTAGAGTTTCTGGTCACATGACAAGCTCTGTTTTTCTCTCCATTAACTCCTGAGAATGCTCCGTTATGCTTGTGCACTATACTCTTTGGTAGAGGAGGTATGACGCCATTGACAGGCCACCAAATGAAACGGTCCGTTACTTTGATTAAAATGACAGATTTCTCTGGGTTTGAAAACTGTTGGAAACATTTGGGATAATGTAAGAACACAACTCAACAACATATAGAACATAGGTCTAGACCTGAGTGACAACAACCTGACGGTTTCAGGAGAGAAGCTTCTGTCTGGTCTAGTTGTTTTTACACATTTTAATGAGGAATAATTACAGATTAGAGCTTTAACTACCTAATTAGACATAAAATACAGAAACAAAATGGTTATAATGTGACTTTAAACATGTTTCCATGTGTTCTTTATATTCCTCTAATTAACGGATGACTCTATGCAGCGTTTCTTTCATGATGGCGACCGGCGGCCAAACAGAAGATAAAAACTGTAAAGCTTGAATGAAAAGAAGAGGACGCCATGCCGGCTCTCTGCGTAGATGGGAGCGAGTAATGTGTGCATGTGTGTGTTAGTAACGTCTCATATATCAGCCTGAGGGGCGAAGCTGCAGCGGGAGAGCTTCAGTGAGTCTCTGAATGAAAGCACACTGGAAAAAAAAAAAGATTAAAATAAAAGGAGGATTATTAAAAGGAAAGGCTACTTAAAGGCCAAATTATTTAGTTGTGACATTTTCAAGATAACTGTTTTTTTTCCATTTCCTTTCCAGAATACCACCACCAATCATTTATGCTGGAAAACTGCTGACAGCCGGAGGCAGACTCCGCTTATCTTGGCGGGAATCAGTAAATGCCAAAACGCCGATTTGTCATCCTCATATGGCGTTTTTGTTCGACTGTTAGCTGCAAACTGAGCCGTGACTTTAACTCTACGCAGACACTGAAGAATGAGGAACATCAGCTCTGTGTGTGTGTGTGTGTGTGTGTGTGTGTGTGTGTGTGTGTGTGTGTGTGTGTGTGTGTGTGCAGTTTAAACACAACATTAAGGAGTCTTGTTACACGAAGTGATGACATGTAAGATAACACTGTTGGCTGTAAGTGTGCTGAACTACTGTATGTAGCAGAGGTGGAAGAAATACTTTATAAGGTTCTTTATTTAAGTAAAAATAACAATAAAACAATGTAAAAAATAGTGCAAGTAAAATCCCTGCATTCAAAATATAACTTCAATAAAAGGACATAAGCAGAATGAATTTAAAGTATTTCAAAGTAAAAGCATTTCTGATATATTATTATATATGACATCATTAGATTATTAATAGTGAAGCATCAGTGTTAGAGCAGCATGTTACTGTTGTAGCTGCTGGAGGTGGAGCTAGTTTACACTACTTTATATACAGTTAGCTAGTTTAGTCCAATGGTTCCCAACCTAGGGGTCGGGGCCCTCCAAAGGGTCAGCAGATAAATCTGAGGGGTCCTGAGATGATTAATGGGAGAGGAAAGAAGAAAAAACAAAGTTCTGATGCAAAGTTCTTGTCCAAGATGTCTGATTTCACTTTGAACCTCAAATTACACATTTGACAGTAGAAGGCTGACATTATGATGTTCCACAATAACACAATGACAAAGTCACTCTGCTCATTTTAGGGAAAAGCTGATTAATGAGGACATAGTTGGACTATAATTTACATTTTATCTCCACAGTTTATTCTTTATTGACATTTGGTGACTGCAGTTTGTCAGAGATCAGCTGTGCTTCTCTGGCCTCAGCTCTGAAGTCCAACCCCTCCCATCTGAGAGAGCTGGATCTGAGTGGAAACAAGCTGCAGGATTCAGGAGTGAAGCTGCTGTGTGCATGTTACTGTTGTAGCTGCTGGAGGTGGAGCTAGTTTACACTACTTTATATACAGTTAGCTAGTTTAGTCCACTGGTTCCCAACCTAGGGGTCGGGGCCCCTCCAAAGGGTCAGCAGATAAATCTGAGGGGTCGTGAGATGATTAATGGGAGAGGAAAGAAGAAAAAACAAAGTTCTGATACACAAATCTGTTTTCAGTTTTTGGACCCTTCTTTCAAAATTTGCTCTTTTTTGTGAAATATTGGGTAGTTTTACTTATTTATGCCTCAAATAGTTGTTTAAATGAAACCATGTGAGAAGTTTAGAGCGGAAACGTCTCTTCAGTGAATCTGTTGACATCTGAAATGGTTGTAAACTGCTGGTTTAATCCGTCATGTTGTATTGTACTTTGTAATCTCATCATCATGTCAAAAATCCTGTTTATGTAACTTTGTAAGGTATAAAAGGTGGAATTCAGCCGTTCAGTTCGAGTTATCTTCAAGTGAATGTTCTAAAAAAGCAAAGTGTTTGCATCGTAGATTTATGTTGCGAGACGAAGCTGAATTATTGTGTGAATGCTTTAAAATGTTCACAATTTTAAATGCAGCTCGTCTTTTAACAGGAACATGTTTCCTCTGTACTGGTTTCCCTCCACCAGCTCCCAGCATGTTTCTAGGATTGATTTTAACATTTTATTGTTTCCCTATAAATCATTTAGATGTTCTGACCCGCCTCTCTGACCTCTTACATTCACACATCCCATCAAAGTCTCCTCTGGTTCGAGCCGCTGTTAAAGCTCCAAATATTAGACACTTCCTGTTTTTAAATCCTCATTTTTATTCCTCCGTATGTTAAAACCGAGAAATGTCTCTTTGTCTGTTAATCTTTGTTTTTTTTCCATGTTTTTTTGTTATCATGGTTGTACAGCTCTTTGGTTTTAAAGAGCTGTACAACCACCAGAGCACTGGTTTTAAACGTGCTTTATAAATAAATTTGAGTTACATTAACAGTCAGTGTAATCATTCCTCCTCTTCACACTAAACTTCCTTGTTTTGTGCAAGAACGTAAACCGCTATCTTTCAACGTTGCAGTCCTTTTAGTACTAAATTCCCTCTTTTTGTTACTACCTATGCATTTATATCCTCCAGACTTGATTATTGTAATGTGCTGTTTCCTGTGTTCCTACTTGTAGAAGCCTGCAGCTCATTCAGAACTCTGCGGCTTCACTGGTTACCGGTGCAAACCAGAGCTGATTTTAAGGTTCTTCTTTTAACTTATAGGTCCTGCATGGTCTTGCACCACCTTACCTAGCAGAACTAATTACTCAATATCCACCAGCACATCCTCTACGTTCTCTAAATGCTGGTCTCCTGGTCGTTCCTTCATTTGACAATCAGCTGGCTTCAGAGCCTTTTCCTACAGTGGAAATCTTTAAAACAAGACTGAAAACCCTCCTTTATTCATTATATTACAGCCTCCTCTAAAACTTAGCTGGGTCTATGACCTTTAACATCTTTTTAACTCTGATGTTTTTTAATGTGGTTGATTCACTCACATTTCTTGTTATAAATTGTCTACTGTATGTTGTCCTTTTAAACTTTAACATCTATTTAACACTGATGTTTTAATATGATTGCTCCACTTTTACTGTTATTATTGCAAATCAATCACTGTATGTTGTTATTTTTAACTGTGAAGTGTGTTGAGACCATGTTGCCATGGCAATTCTACACTTTAAATAAATAAAATTGAAATCGAATTGAAATTAAACTTCCACCTGCAGCCCAACAGAGAAACAGAGTCTCTAACTAGACGGCCGACGCTTCATATAAGCCTCAGATACAGCATCATCTTTGGAGACTGTGGATTTTGTCTCTTATTGCTGACACTGAGAGCGCATTAGGAGCGGATGGAGGGACGATCACAGCAAGGAAAAACCTCTTTCACTGTTCATACGGACACACAGCGGACCTGTCCTTTAACACTCGTCACCCAGAGACCGACGTCGGCCGCAGAACAACAGCGCCGACGAGCAAAACGCGACGCAACACTGCAGCGCTTAACACAAACTCATCCGACTCCGGCCAGGCGGAAAATCACTACTGTTTCTATTTCTGTTTGGTTTGTGAAGCTCTGCAACAGAGAGGCTCCTCGACGCTGCAGGAGACACAACGGCTCATAAAAACACCCCTCACTCCACAATACAGAGACATTTCACTGGTTTAGTCAGTAAACGACTCTTTTAGTTCATTATTCTCATGCAGGAAGATGCTTTCAAATTAAAGTAGATAACGTTGGTCAAATATTAACCATCATTAAGATCATTTAGCCCAAATATAGTTTTAAATATTCAGTCAAGAACAGGTTAAGAATCGACTCCTGGCATCAAGAATCTGAATTAAATCAAACTACAGCTGTAAGTGTAACTGTAAATTAAAGCAGTGGAGTGAATTGACTCCTCACAGCGGCTGCATGTGTGTGTGTGTGTGTGTGTGTGTGTGTGTAATCCTACCTGGACTAACTGGGCTTTCAGCTCTTTCTCTCGGCTCTCGCTCTCCTCTTTCAGGGTTTGATGCTCTTTCTTCGACTGCTCTGCGCTCTGATCCAGTTCTGACAGAAAGTAAACAAACAAAAAAACAAAAAAAACAAGACGAGACAACATCGATTATTTAACTCAAACCCCTCGACGCAGAGAAGAGACGGTTCGGTTCGGGACGCGTCTCATCACGTTTTGTTTTACCTTGCATGGTCCTCGCCGTCTTCCTGTTCTCCTCCTCGGCTATCTCCAGCTTTTGCCTCTGAAAAACAGAAATCATCGGCTTGACTTTGAGCTAATGACACTTCTTTTTTTGAGCTAAATGGGGGAGTAATAATGACCAGCTCCAGAAAACATGCACAACAAGATTTGAGGATAAAATACCTCGCTTAATGAGGCCGTTTTCACGATGCCCACGAGCAAAACCTCACATTTTAAAAAAAAAACAAAACACAACTTTGAATGTAGAGTCACAGATAAAACAGACTCACACCTCGTTCTGTAAACGTTCTGCTAACTTCACATGTCAGTGATTTAATGGAGATATTACGCTTCAGAAACACCATTAAAATGTGAATTTAATGGTGTCAAAATCACCAAAAAGGGAGAAAATATTAAAGATATTAAATGTGCGACTCATTCCAGTAAAAGTTTATCATCTTTTATGCACAGAAGGAAATAAAACATCAGTCTAATTAACAAAGAAATGCTGTAAACGAGCCATTTTTATGTTGTGTAAAGATTAGTTTGGGAGAGTTTAATAATCATTAAACTGATGTTCAACATTTGTTCAAACCATCTGCTGACAGATCTTGATATAAAGTATAAAGAAATCGTCTTAATCACGGCATTTTGTGTCTTATTAAGTTTATTTTTATTTTGGTTTTTATCTCAAAGCTTCACAGACGCAGCGACTGAAACTAAAAGAAGCTTCTGCCACGTTGGAAACGTTTAAAATCGACGCTCTCGTCAGATTTTTTTAATAAAAGTGATTCTGTGTTTTAACGAAACGTGAAACCGACTTAAAAAACTTGAGCTGCTCGATTTATGGCAAAAATATATATACATATATATTTTGGTCGATATTGACATCGTCGTTATTTAAAGCGACTTTGGAAACACGTTTACTGAAAAACTGATTTCCGTGATTTCCATTAAAATATAATTCAGCTTAAAAACAAATCTAAACAAATATATATATCTATATAAATAAATATAAATATATACATATAAATAAATAATACATAAAAATTAATTAGATCAAAATAAATAGGATCCAGTGTGTTATAACGGATACAAACTGATATTATTCAATAAAGTGCTCAAGAAGGTGAGTTTTTATAAGAGCTTTTTAAAACTGTCGACTGACTCTGCATTTATTTATTAGTAAAGGACGGTGGTTCCAGAGGGGGGAGGGGGGGGACACAGCCAGAAGACCTCAGTGATCTCAGCGTGGTCAGAGGACGCAGTGATTCAGAGATGTAGGCTGGGGCCAGACCGTGAAGTGTCTTATAGGTAATTTTAAGAAGAATTTTAAGAATAACGCTGATTGCAAGTAAAAAAAAAGTGATTACCAGGAAGTGTTTGATGGTAAAGTCGAGGACCGGGTTCAGTTTAAGCATCATATACATGTGATGGAAAAGTTTCTGTGTGAGACTGAAGACGGACGGATTTAAAAGAATTTGGAAAAACTGGATAGAGTACATGAAACCAATTAGACTAAACTTTATCTGAGATGCACATCATGGGAACAAAGATCCTTTAGTTTATATTTTATAGCTACAGATGCTGAAAGGTTCTGTTTCTTTCATTTGCTTGGTATGTACAGCTATAGTTATATGAATAATATATTTTATATTTTATTTTATTCTACTTTACCTCTTGATACGTACGAGTAGACATAGTTAATCTGTATCTGGATCTGATAAGAGACTAATTTATTTAATTTAATAATGTTGTAATATTGGGAATAGAGAAAAACAACTCGCTGTGTAGCAGTTGTAAGCAGGATGTGTGTGAAAATTAAATAGAAAAGTAATCATATCATCTTGTAGTGACTTCTCTGCTGCAGTCTTACCAGGCCGGTCAGCTGCTGCTCCAGAGAGCTCTTATCTTCCTGCACGGACTGAAACTCCTTCTGTTTGCTCTCCAGGTCGACGCTCAGCTCGCTGATCTGTGTGGGACGCAGAGCACAGAGAGAACATACAGCGACAGGAAGCCCATAAATCATTCATTATCACGGCAGCTTAAACAAACGGCGACGTGCGTCTGTTTACATCAGCGGCTGAAAAGGAGCGCCGCGGAGTGAAATAACAATCCTGCCATAAATTACATGATAAATTAGCGGAGCTGTTTCCACAAACCTTCTTCTCCTGAGACTGGAGCTGAGCCTTCAGGCTGCTCATCTGTTGCTGGGACAGAGACACGGCGTCCTCCTTCTGCTGGGACGCCCGCAGCCTGAGGTGGAGATCCGCCACGTCCCGCTCCAGCTCCATGATCCTGGAGCGCTCAGACACCGTGGCGACCTGCGGCGTACGGCGTTTGTAAAAGAGGAACGAATCAATGAATGAATGAATGAAGGAAGGCAAAGAGGAGGAAGGAGAAAAGTAGACTAGAGTTTAATCTGCTTTAGAGAGTTATTGATTTATTTTAAGGTTTAGTTTTAAGTTGTAATGTGTCTCTAATATTTACTTTATTCCGCTTTAATTCATATAAATGTGGCGGGACGGTTAAAAACACATCAATGAGTCGCACCGCTGCGTCTTCCTTCATCACCATGGAAACACACAAACCGTCCCGCTGCAAGAAAACACTCGCTAGGATCCATCCGCTGCTGAAAATAGTCCCAAATAAATAAATGTTTACTGTTTCCTGACTTTGGAGTGACCGTTGTAGGAAATCACACAAACAGACACATACAGAAGGAACCGATGGCGTTTCCATCCAGTTTGTGCATTAAAAAAAACCTGAAATATTGCAAAATAAGAGTCTAAACTTGGCTGAGGTGGAAAAAGTTGGTGTTTTGATGAAAGTAAAATACATAAACAGACTTTCAAACAGCAGAAACTGTTTTTATTTTTTAAAGAAGGATCAGTCGGTGCAGGCGTCAGTCGATCTGGTGCTTCTTGTTTTTTGATGCTTTTATTTAATGTTTGTGTCTTTTGCTGTTTTGTGCTTTAATGTGCATCTATGTATTGTTGAGTTTTGGGGTTTATTGATGAGTTATGTGCATTTTAAAGGCTCATCCTACAGCAGTTTAGCCTACAGACGCTGTGCTATGCAGCATTAGTAAATGTTATGTCCTTATCTGAATAAACATCTAATACATACAGGAAGCATGTGACCTTAAAGTCCACTGAAGTCATGAAAACATCAGATTTGTGTGGAGCGACGAGGCGACTGTAACACTCTATAACATCTCCTGTTGTGTTTTCAGCATAGTTCCTCACTGTTTCAGCTGCTCTTTTTAAAATCCTTCTTCTTCTTCTGTGGTGGTTTAACGGCACCAAGCGGAGAGTTAACGCCACCGTCTGTTTATCTGGATGAGCTGACTAACCAGATACTCACATAACAGCAGCGCAGATTCATTTTAAAGCTTCTCTTGGTGATTTTTCTAGAAGATTTAGTGTTTTTGACAATAAATAAAAAAATGAAAAGCAATGCCGGGCTTGTCGTTTTAAAGCCGGCATTGTTTTAAAAAAAGAAAAGAAAAGCAGAGGCCTTCCTAAACAATATCCTTTGAATTACAGCTTTCATGCACACATCATGCATATTGTTCAGTAGGACAGACCTGGATGATTAGAGAAGCTCAAGACCGATGAGTTACAGCGTAAAGTTCAGGGCCATGAGGGGAAGCAACTCGTGTTTATTTAGCGTATGTAAGCTGAGATCCCTTCAATATAAACTGTGTATTAAACCTTATGGGAGTGGAGAGGAGGGGAGGGGGGGTGGGAGGGGGGAGGGGGGAGAGAAGCACATCTCTCAGTCCTGCTGTGGGACTGGGACTGCCGAGCATTACCCTAGTGTCCTCTAAATCCCTCTGGAGTTTTTCAGCTTTGGTCTTTTCAAAGAGCAGGCTCTGCTCAAGCTCCTTTATGTGGGCATGCTCCAGTCTGGTCTGCGTCTGTTAGTAAGAGACAGAGAGAGAGAGAGAGGGAGAGAGAAGAAAGCAGGAGGAGAAGAAGGAGAACAAACACCAATGCAACACTGACATGCCAGCTTTGTGCCACACAAACACACACACAGAGAGAGGAAGTAAGAAAAGCACCGACGGTTTTCCCAGCATCTCATTTATAACACGAACAAAAAAGGGAGAGAAGGTTGTTATGTTCTCCGAGGAATCTGAGGAGTTCATCATCCAGATCCAGATTATCTGACTCTCAAGATTCCTCTCTGATCGCAAACGACGACGCCACCAGGAGCGACGCGTTAGTGACTAAAATCAGTGAAGAAGATGCAGACAACACGAAGGAGGGGCAAGTGAGCAAGATTAAAATAAATAAACAAATAAAATAAAAAGCATGTGTGAGAGAGTGAGAGCGAGGCGGACGTGAAAAGATGATGAGGAGGAGAGTTAAGTGCTGCGTGAAGGAGAAGTCTGAGAGGGAAGCGGGATGAGTGGATTAAGCATGAATGAATAAATAAACGGAGCAGGAAGACTGACGTGTAAATGAATGATTCAAAGAGTGCAGGCGAAGAAAAAAAATAAAACCCTGAGACAGAATGATTGATTTCATCTGAAGTTCTTTTCTTTCTTTCTTTTTTTTAAAGAGGAAACGTGAAGCAGTAACGAGTTAACGGCTGCTTATTTTAAAGTGTTTTGAAGTCGTTTTTTTTTTTGTGCTTAAAGAGCAAAAATCTGGAAATTAAAAGTAAAAATAAAAGACAGCTGTGAGTTGATTCATCGGTTTGTTTGGTTTAAAATGAACTTCATGAGTTTGATGAGGTCAAATAAATAAATTCACCCTTTTTTTTTTTTTTTCATCATCAGCCTGAGACGTGAGAGACGCTGTGAGCCAGTGAGAATATGTTTAATTGAGGATCAGATTATATAAGCGTCAGTTACCTCCAGGTCTCCTCTGGTGATGCACGCTTCCTCTACACGAAACTGCAGGTCTTCCACTTTTCTGTCAGACAACAACGAGAATTATTAAAGTCACATCTGTACTTCTTTGTTTCAGACCTGTATGTAAAGCTGTAAACAGCAGAGATGTGTTCAGGCTCAGGGGACAAACATCAGCAGCTGTAAATTATTACGGCAGTGGTCCGGTTTCAGTCTGCAGAGAGTTTCAGATCATTTGTGAAGGAGGAAGTCTGACACACTGAATCCTTCGGTTCCTACAGAGCGATGCGTCTTCTCTCTGATCAATCACTTCATGTTACTATTAATAATAATTTAAGCTGATCAGGTTAAACTTCATTACAACTTTTAGGCAAGATACTGGGTAATGGTTTAACACCTCCTAGTTTTTTTGACTCCACTCACCTGGTTCAGTTTTCTTTATTTCTAAAAAAAAAAAAAGTGCCTAGATTGCAATTTATTCTGCAGTTAGGTGACAAAGCGTTCATGTGTGTCCAACCCTTTTTCTGAGGGCAGTTTTGGCTGTGATATGCACACTTTGTTAGGAACCATGCTATATTATTGTACTAATGAAGATCTATTAGTCGAGTGTCCAGTGCTATATACACAACGTAAAAGCCTGTGTTATAGTATTATGTTGACTGTAAGTACACTTTGGCTGAGATATGCACACTTTGTTAGGAACCATGCTATATTGTTGTATTAATGAACATCTATCAGTCGAATGTATCGTGCTGTACACAACGTAAAAGCCTGTGTTATAGTATTATGTTGACTGTAAGTACACTGCAGTTGAATACATAAATGTTGAAAAGAAAAGCTGATCAGGTTAAAGGACGTGGCCGAAGATCGTCTGTAATTTCATGTCTGGATCCAAAGCGACGATGAACTGATCGACTATCAAGTGTTGTGTGAGTCAAGTAGCCGTTTTATTTACTTAAATGTTGATTTAAATCAGTGACTGACACGCTGTACATTACTAAATTTGTCACACCTTCATTTATAGAAACTACTCGATCTGAATACTGAAGCTGCTTCTCTTCTTGTCAACAAATCCCAACAATTAATCGATCTACTAACAGGTATGGTGTTTGTATCAAAGCCTGACGCATCTGATTCCTCCGTTGTTGTTCCAGAAACGATTAAAAACCCGTCAGTGAGTCACAGCGCTGCTCTGGGTCACATGTTTCCTCATCATGAAGAGTTTGGTCTTGGGCTCTGCAGTCTAATAACAGAGCAGTTCTGTGTCAGACAGACGAGACTTCAGGTTGTGTTCACTGAGCGCCGCTCGCTTGTTGAGCTACACGTCACAACCTCTCCACCACTTTTTACTACATTGTGCAATTTCTCAAAGAACTTTGGCACAAACTCGAGAAAAGAACCGCACATGCTCAGTGGCTTAAGTGTCTGTCTCACACAGAACTGCTCTGTTATTCACCTTTAGAGCCGTTTCTAAACAAACTAACGTGACCAAACTTTTCATGATGAAGGAACATGTGACCCAGAGCAACGCTGTGACTCACTGATGTGTTTTTAATCGTTTCTGGAACAAAAACAGAGGAATCAGATACATCAGGCTTTGATGATACCTGTTAGTAGATGGATTAATTGTTGGTGTAGGAGCCAGCCAGGTATTTTAATTTAAGGTCATGCTAATCATCACCAGGTGTGCTGATGGCGAGGACAAAAAGTTTTTTGAATGTGCTCGGTAACGTGGCTATTTTGGATTGTTTGGTTTCTTTTTATTTTCTTCTAAAAGAAGTTGATACCAGTTAGTTTGATGCTGTGTTACAACACTAAAGAACACATTTATCCACTAAACAGAACAGTCTGTGCAGTACTGAGTTCATAACATCACACCGTTAGCAGCCAGTAGCCACTAAAGGTTCGTCGACAAGAAGAGCAGCAGCTTCAGTATTCAGATCGAGGAGCTTCTATAGATGAAGGTGTGATAAATTTAGTGATCTACAGCGTCATGTAAACGTGTCAGACGCTGATTTAAATCAACATTTAGGTGAATGAAACAGTCAGATTGGACTCGGCAGGTAACTTTTCCTGGTTTGGGTCCAGAGAAGCGTGACTGTCTGGACCTCTCTGATCTTCAGGATGATGTGGAGGCTTCATCACCCACCTCTTCTCCTCCTCCAGCTGGTTCAGCAGCTCCACTTTGTCTCGATCTGCCGCTTCCACCAGCGAACGTAACTGATCCAACTTCGCCTCCATCTCCATCGCATACTAACACACACACACACACACACACAGAATCACTTTAAACATCAATAAATTAGGATAAATTTATACTTGTGGCACCTCTGATGTGTAAATCTAAGTCTCGTATTCACATGTGACTCATCGCTCCGTGTTCTGGTTACGTGTGCGTCGCGTGTTCTCTGACCTGATCCCGTCCTTTCCTCAGCAGAGCCATCTCCTGCTGCACCTCTCCCGCGTGGCTGGTTGCCTTGGCGACCTCGCATCGCTCCAGGTCCCTCTCCGCCAGCAGCTGTTCGATGTGCTGCTGCTTCTCCTTCAGAGCCTCCTGCAGCGCCGTGGTGCCCGAGATCTTGCGAGCGTACCGGGCCGACGTCTCCGTCAGCTGGACAAGAAAAGTTTTAAAAAGTTATTTAAAGCTGTTTTTTTTTAAAACTCTGAAGTGCCTAAAGTCTGGAAACAATGAAATAACACATTAAATCTGAAACAAATAACATTTATCTCATATTTTAATGCATTGAAACACAATGAGGCCACAATGTGCAGCTTTTTTTTTCCTAGAAATGACATTAATATACTACACACGTCTCTACATTTTGAGGGAAACTTCACTGTTTTTTTTGTGTTTTTGTACTTTACGTAAGCCGGAGAGGATGTTTGGTGCCTAAAGGTACGGCAGATATTGAAGGAGAACATGTTAAATAAATATTTTGCTGAAAATGTTTTACAGATTTGTTATTTGTGAACATTTTCTGTTCTTCTCCTTTCAGCTGTTCCCTGTCCTGCATCTTCTCCGTAAACCTCCTCTTCGGTCTTTTCCTCTTGCCCGACATCTTCAGCATCCTTCTAATCGATATATAACCAGCAGTATAACCTCCAAACTATCTCAGTCTGAGCTGGTTACTCCTTCCTAATCCAAAATCTCAGCGTCTTCAACTCTGCCGCCTCCGAACCTACAACACAGCTGCTCTCACTGACTGATTAGATGCATTTATTCAAAATGTTTTGTCTCAAAACGTATTTGCTGTTATAAATTAGTAATACATAATATAAACCTGGTTGCTAAGTGCCATGTAGTTTTCAGTCAGCAGATGTAGAATCTACTGACACTTAAAGCTCTAATCTGTAATAATTCCTCATTAAAATGTGTAAAAACAACTAGACCAGACAGAAGCTTCTCTCCTGAAACCTTCAGGTTGTTGTCACTCAGGTCTAGACCTATGTTCTATATGTTGTTGAGTTGTGTTCTTACATTAATGTTCAAACCCAGAGAAATCTGTCATTTTAATCAAAGTAACGGACCGTTTCATTTGGTGGCCTGTCAATGGCGTCATACCTCCTCTACCAAAGAGTATAGTGCACAAGATGCATGCGTCGGCGCCGTGTTTGTCCGCTACAATGGCGTCTAGCAAAGAGTAACACACTCTGTCTGTTGTTATTGTTTTGATTGAGACGTTGTGCATTTAAAACAAAAGGAAAAAAGTAATCTTGTGTTTGAAAGGAAATTTTGTTCGGAAAATCATCCAAACAGTCAAAACCTAAAGATGTGTTTTCATCCACTGCGTACACGGACACGGCTACGACTCCGCAGTGCGGGTTTGAGTTTCAGTGAACGGCGTCTTACCAGTCCGGCTCTGCTGGGTTTGCCGCTCACTGAGGAGGTGGCGGAGCTGAGCGAGCTGATGGAGGAGGCGCTGGGACTCCTCTTGAGCAGCGACCTCCTCTGCAAGCTCTTGGCCTTGGTAGGCGTGGTGCAGGGGAACCCGATACGCGTCACCTTGTGGGCCGGAGCGAACAGGCCGTACCTGGGCATGCACTGGAAGTATCTGACAGGGAGACGGTGCTGCTGGTTAAAGAACCTTTAAAGTGACTGTTATATATTTGTCTTTTTTATTTTAGATCTCGTACCTGGTTCCTGCGACAGCGCCGTCGTTCTTGCCGAGCGGTTCGTCTAGTTCCACGCCGCACCAGTCTCCTTTAGCGAACTCCGTCTCCCCCAGAAACCGAACGACTCCCGCTTTGGTTCCACCGACCTGCAAACAAAACCCACAGTTAGATCTCTTAGTAATCACATCACGGAGGAATTATTTAATATCAAGTTAGATGCCAGAAAAACATCCATGACTGACGGTCAATATGCCGATATTTCCAACTCATTGTGGCCGATTGTCGATGCCGATATATGAGCATATTTTTTTCCAGCTGGCTGAGGAGACTGTTCTGCTGCAGCATAGATTGTACTAAGTCTGATCAAGAAAGACAATATATGAAGGAGGAATTCAGGCAGACTGAAGTTCAGGAGCTCAGCATTAAAACTTTAATGAACTGGAGCAGCAGAGTTTTCACCGAGTTTATTAGACAGTATTAATGTGTAGGATTTAATCTCTGCTCCTCACTCCGGAGCAGAAGGTGGCGCTAATGCACCTAAAACTGTGTTTGTCAACTGTTGTTATAAACCAAACAGAGTGGTACATCCTGTCAGCCGAGGTGTGTCCTGTCGGTGCACTTAGCAGCTCCTCCAAGGACTGTTTCACCTCTGCAGGCTCCACTTCACTCAGCTGCTTCTTCCCACTTTAACCCGAATAACAAACCTCAGTGCTGCACATGGAGAGCCGGGATAACGTTAGCTCAGAGGCTAACGGAGCGTTAGCAGCAGCATGACCAGAAGGACTGAGCCTCCCAGCTAACGTTATCCTCCAAGCTAACGTTACCCCGGCTCTCCATGTGCAGCACTGAGGTTTGTTATTCGGGTTAAAGTGGGAAGAAGCCTGCGGAGGAAACACCGGGACCGACAGGGGAAGCACAGTAAGGCGTCGAAGGAGATGGAAACATATCGGCTGCTCATAATCGGCAGGAAATGTTCATTTGGGCCGATGCTGATATTTCATTTTAGAGCTTATATCAGCCGATAATATCGCGCATCCCTAACGATTACTATCACTGCTACATTTCCTTTGTTTTTGTCTGCTGATGTCCGACAGCAGGACGTAAAGCTCTGCAGTAGGAATGAAAAGGCAGATTAATAAAGCAACGATTAAGCTAATGATCAAATTTTATAAACACAAACAAGTGAACAAGTTGAAACAAACTTTCTACGACTAGTTTAAGAAAATCTGGTGAACAAAAGTTTAAAAAAAAGAGAGAAGAGAGAAACAATAAAAGTGATTTCAGTGTCAAACTGCATGAGGAGTTGTGACACCAGCTTCTTACCAGCACGCGATCTCCGAGCCTCAGCTCCCTTTTATTCTTCTTCATGGATTCTGTGTCTGAGAGGTTCGATACCGACTCGCTGGATGTCACCATCCGGCTGAGGACGGCGCTCGTCTTTATGGCAGCGCCCTGAGCTGCACAACAAACACACACTCTTAACGTTCTTCTCTCTCAAACATCATCTTTCTGTTTTCACTGACGGACTCGCTGTTGTTACCGGTTGAGGTAGTTCCAGCAGGTGCCGACTCGCTTGCTGCCGGGGCCGCAGGCGCCGAGGCCACCGGTGGCGCCGGGCTCGCCTGCCCTCCGTTCGCCTCCTTCTCCGGCAGCGCGGTCCTCGATAGCTTTGAAGGCCTGGTGAAAATCCCCCTCCCATCCTCGCACTGGAAGTAGCGGACCCCCGCCACCGAGCCGTCGTTCTTCCCGATGGGCTCGTCCAGCACGATGCCCGCCCACTGCCCCGGGGCGAACTGCGTGCCCCCGATGAACCGCACGTAGCCGGGCTTGTTGCCGTTCACCCAGACCCTCTCGCCGGGCTGAAAGTCGCCAGCTCCGTCCTGGGTCGGCGAGGTCACGCCGCCGGGGGGCTTCTCCGGAGGAAGCGGCTTCGGAGCGCCTGAAAGAAAAATGTTTTATTTAGCGCTTCAGGAAAATCAGAAGTTAAAGTTTGGTATAAAATAAAATAAACGTTTCTATTGTATCAGTGTTTAATTACATCTTATTAGCAGCTCTGTATTTAGGGATAGTGACGCTTTAAGCTAAATGCTAACTTTAGCATGCTAACATGCTCACAACCACAATCCTACATTTGCTAATTAGCACTGATGAGAATGTCTTTAGTTTTGTAGATATTTAGTGATTTAACACATTTTTTTTAACAAGTTATTATTTAAGTTTATGATTTAAAACGACAAAATATTTGATTAAAGAATAAATAAACAAGATTCAAAGCAAGATATACATGGTGCTACAGATTATTTATTCTGTTGTAATTTAAAATAATATTGAGATTCAATAAACACAATTTAGAGCTTCAACTAACGATTATTGTCTTTAGCGATTAACTTGACAATTATTTTCTCAATTAACTGATTGTTTGGTCAATAAAAAAGTGAAAAATGTCACAATTTAATTTAACATGTTGAGTCAAAACTGTTGTTTTATTCGACCAAAAAAAACAAAACCTCCAAAATATTCCGGTTATTATCATATATGACAAACAAAAGCATCAAAAAGTCACATTTGAGAAGCTGGAATCAGTGAAATTTTGGCTTTTTTTGCTGGAAAAATGACTGAAACGATTAATCAGTTATCAAAGTTAATATTCTGACGATTAACAATCAAACAAAAACAATCATTTCACATCTGCTGCGTCTTTTCTTTGTTTCACTATTAAAACTCTCATCACTTCCTGTTTCTGGACTCGCTCGGCTCTCACCGGAGGAAGGCGACGTCCTGGTCGGCACGCCGGCCGGACGGACTATCTTGCTCGGGGGTTTGAGCCCGCTGACTTTGCCGGCGCTTCCTGTACTCATGGCGCCTGGTCTGTCAGAGAGCGACGGCGGGGATCTGTGGGGTTTCTGGCCTGATCGAGGTGGGGGACTAGGCCTTCCCCACCGCCCCGCAAAGTCCCAATGTGATGGAAGGGAGCTGGAAACAGAACCAAACAAAGACAGTCTGATCAGTTTACATATAAAATAATTATATTGTAGTGGAATAAAATAAACATCACAGCAGGTATAAAAGCAAACAGACAGAGGAACCATACTGGGATCATTTCATGTTTTATTCTGTTAAAAAAAAACACCATTAAAAGGTTTAAATATTTAAGTAAACTAAACCTGCAGCTAATGATTATTCCCTCAATTAACCAGTTAATCGTTTTGTCTGTAAAATGCAAGAAAAAAGTGAAAAAACAAAAAGTTAACATGTTAAAAAGTTTTGTTTAATTCAACTAAAAGTCCAGAAATATAATAAGTTTATCATCATATACTGTATGACAAACAAAAGCATCAAACTGTCACATTTAAGAAGCTGGAAACGGTGAAATTTTGGCATTTTTGCTTGAAAAATGACTGAAACAATTACTAAGTTGATTTAAAAATTGATCAGCTAATCCGTTAATTGTTTCAGTTCTGATGCAAACACTATTTTGCTCATCAATTAATCGTTTTAAAAATGCTAAATGTATCTGGTTCCAGCTTCTCAAATGTGATTATTTTCTAGTTTATTTCGTCTTCTCTGATAATAAACTCAATGTTTTTGGTTTGTGGACAAAATAAGACATTTTATAAAGCAAATGACCAATCGATTAATCAATAAAACAATCAACAGATAAATGGAGGGGGAAAATAAAAGTAATTAATTTACATCAGCTGTTTCTACTTTGACATTTAAAGGGTCTTTTTCTGCTGATCAGTGTCAAAAAAAAAGAACATTAAATCTACTTTTGTTTAATCTTGTAAAACATAAAAACATCAGAGTGGGGTGAATATTTTCTTACAGGTATTATAATCTATTTATAAAGACCTAAACCTCGACCACGTCCAAGTGTCTGTAACCAAGCTCCGACCCTCCATTTATCACCAAGCTATTTATTATCAGCCTGTAATGAAAGTGATACCAGCTGACCTCGTGTCAGGTCTACAGTTTCACTCTCTGAAGACAAATCCCTCCACATTTATTGCATATTTTCCGCCTCAAACATTCCTTTCTCTGACAAAAAAAAAACAAACCCAAAACCAGTAAGATCAGGTTTTTTTTTAAAGGTCTTGTAGGTGGCGGACAGCTGACGGACTCTGCTGCCATTTTATTCACAAAGCAGATGATTCATTCCCAACTGTAACTGGGTCAAGACGGACGTTATGTTTCATACAGTAACCGCTGTGTTTTCAATAAGTCACGCTCCGCACTAAAGCTACTGCAAAGATGTCTGATTACAGCCGGAGCCCGAGCTGATATTATATGTCAACCGTTAAATAGAGAGAAGCTGCGGCACGGCGAGTCGGATTTATTTTACAGAAGAGAAACCCTGTCTCACCAGAGAGCATAACAAGTTTATTTTTTAAACAGTAAAATATCCTGCTGATTACATATATTCATCTTTGTCACTTAAAACAAATATAAAGTTATCCGTTTGAAAGCTGACTCATATATTTATATTATATATCGTTATCACAGAGGAAGACTGACTTAAACGTGATAACTTAGACTTTTTTGTAATATATATTCTAGGGCTGTAGTCTGCTGGTCGACTAGTCGGTTAATTGGTCGATATGCTCTCGCCCGACTAAATTCTCATTGGTTGAATAATCTCTGTGTTACTTTCATAAGGAGAAAAGTGCTACATCAGCAGCTTTCCAGGATTAATCCATTATTTCCTGCAGCGGGAGGGACAGACTAACAAACTACCTGTGAAAACAGCGGGGGTGTATTCAAAACACCCCGCTGTTTTCACAACTTTGGACTCGCCCAAACTAACGGAGACTTCTGGGTCTAACTGTTCTCAACGGTTACTGAACGTTTACTGAATCAGTGTTTCTCCTACAATTATATCAACGAGAACCCGCCAGGACGAAAAATATGTTTTAATGCCAGAATTAACAACAAATATCCACTCATTCAGAAATATTTAGCGTTTGGGAGTCTGTGCAGCTGTTCAGGACATGAGTGAACCTCTGTGTCGTTGCCTGGGAAACGAGCGTAACTCTGTCCAGTAATAAGGCGTTGCGTAGTATGTTTATGTAGCGAGTTGGACGCAGAGAAAGTGACGGTGGATACGAGCGGAGCAGAGGAAAAGGTTAGCGGTAAGTTGTCAGTCTGGCAGTAAATGTACAGCACAGACTACAGTGTGTCAGTTAAATGATGAAAAGTCACGTCTGTTGTTTCTCCAAGTGCTGGAAAAGTGAAGGGAGTTAGCTCCAAAGTTAGCAACGAAGGGTTAGCCTAGCCTGAAGACGCTAAACAGAGAAATACGGAACAGAGAAATGTGTGGCTGCTGAACATCAACGTTCAAAAACTTTAGGGGAACTCATAGAAATGTTCCCTGCAAGTCAAAACTCAGGCTTCAACTCAGTCGCTTCGTTTGCAACGTTTTTTTTTCACCTTGCTGTTACCTGACGTCATCAAACGTTAGTTCTGTAGCCTTGGTTGCTAGGGTGGTTGCTAAGGTTGCTGCTAAGGTTTTTCTATGTGTTGTTCGGTTTCAGTAGGGTTGTAGTCAACAAAAGAAAATCTGAAATCCTACATAATTTCTAGAGCTGTAGTCTGCTGGTCGATTAGTTGGTTAATATGCTCTAGTCAGACTAAATTCTCATTGGTCGAATAATCTCCGTGTTACTTTCATAAGGAGAAAAGTGCTACATCAGCAGCTTTCCAGGATTAATCCATTATTTCCTGCGGCGGGAGGGACAGACTAACAAACTACCTCGATGAGATGGATTCAGCTGCCTCACAAGGTAAAAAAATACTGTATTTTTAATAATAATTTATGTCTTATAAGGTTATTGCACATAAAAAGGTTCAATTATCTTGTTAAAATCCTTTAAATGACATCTGCTCCTTATCATTTCATTAAAAACTCCAGAATTTACGAATATGCAAATATTTTTCATGTCAAAAGTTTAACAGCTCCTTCACTGTAAGTGTTTGTGCAACTGCAGACTTCAAGTTTCCACATCACACTTGTGTATAAGTTAAATATTATTAATATTAGACTTCCAGACTAGTTGTGATGTCACAAATCCTGCTCACAGATCCACCTCTCAGACTCAGATTTTCAATCAGCGCACAGAAACTTTCTACTTTCAGCAGATAAAAGTGAAAACAAACATCAATCAGCAGTGTGAAGCTCAGACATCCAACTTGCAGGAACAAGGAGAAAAAAAAACACATATTTGAGTGAAAGGAGGACTTTTAACAGTTTATAGACGTGAATCTGTATCCATGCAATGATGAGGTAATAGAAGAAATCAGCTCCTCCCTCCGCCCAGCCGGTGTCTGCACACCAAAACAACAAGCACACCTAGAGCTGTCAAGCCTCCACCCTGCGGCTCCCCTGAGCCCGATAACATCTCAGACTGACTCTAGTTTATCTCCAGACTTTCTCAGACACACCAGGCAGATAAGTATAAATCGCTGCTGTACGTGACCAAACAGATGATGAGGCTGGCCCTTCCTTCAAGACGCTGATATAACTCACTGTAACACTTTTTCTCAACGTGCCACACATTTTATTTCACAACGATAGGTTAGTTTAATCCGATAGCATCTTATTTAGGGCGAGTCCCGTGATTTTACAACTGCTTTAACCTATTTATTTCCATATTTTGTGTTATCTGCGTTGGTCCCTGCTGGAATGCGCTCCTTAACTGCCAGAGAGCTAGCTAGCTTACAGATTAGCAAGAAAGCCTTAGAAAAACTGAGGATAACGTAAGACAACAAACGCTCTTACAGGTGTGACATAAAAGAAGGAATAAAAAGCAGACAGGTGTGAATAAAAAGTTGGTGCGGGAGCTTACTTGGTCTCTTTTTGGTGAATTGGGTGTCAGTAAAGGATGCCGTGAAGCACCGTTACATGTTTTTCCAGCCCAGCCCAGACTCACAGGCTGACGTCACCTTGGGAACTAATGCCGCATTCAGGGAACCGAATGTGAGCTCGTAAATCTGAGCTCTAGGATGATTTTTTTTAATTATTTAAATCGAGTCGTGAAATGAGGACAAAGGGAAAGCGGGACGCAGTGGTAGGAAGTAACTAAGTAAGATATTTGTACTTTATTTGTGTATTTCTGATATTTTATATTTCCTCTCTACTACGTTTCAAATATTGTACTTTCTATTCTACCACATTTACAGAACACACGACGCGCACAGAAAGGTATCACAGGAGTCTCTGTTATACATATTACAGCTTAAATGTGTTGTTGTTGTTAGCAGTGGCGGGAAGTAACTAAGTACATTTACTCAAGTATACTTATGATTTACATGTACTTTACTCGAGTATTTCTACATTTCAGAGAGAAATATTGTACTTTCTACTCCACTACATTTATCTGACAGCTTTAGCTACTTTTCAGATGAAGATTTGACACAATGGATAATATAACAAGCTTTTAAAATACAACACATTGTTAAAGATGAAACCAGTGGTTTCCAACCTTTTTGTCTTTTGACGTCTTACAAAAAGCAGTGTGTAGTCGGGGTCACATTTCACATGTCTATGAGTTGTTAACAGCTCCACCAAATAGTGATTTTTCCCTCTAAACTTCTCACATGCTTTCATTTCAATAAATGTTCAAATGATCCAATATTTCAGCAAAAATCAAAGATTAGAGAAAAAGTCCAGAAACTGAAAACAGATTTGTGTATCAGCTGCAACGACTGTAATAATTTTGATAACTGGTTGTTTTTAGTCATTTTTAAAAGAAATAAATCCACAATACTCTGGTTTCAGACTCTCAAATGGATAAAATATGATCCAAATTCATATTTTGGTTTCTTTAGTCTTCTATGACAGTAAACTGAATATCTTTGGGTTATTAACTGTTGGTCAGGAGAAAACAAGACATTTGAGGTCATCACCTTGGACATTTCCGCTCTAAACTTCTCACATGGTTTCATTTAAACAACTATTTGAGGCATAAATAAGTAAAACTAACCAATATTTCACAAAAAAAGAACAAATTTAGGAGGAAAAGTCCAAAAACTGAAAACAGATTTGTGTATCAGAACTTTGTTTTTTCTTCTTTCCTCTCCAATTAATCATCTCACGACCCCTCAGATTTATCTGCTGAGCCTTTGGAGGGGCCCCGACCCCTAGGTTGGGAACCAGTGGACTAAACTAGCTAACTGTATATAAAGTAGTGTAAACTAGCTCCACCTCCAGCAGCTACAACAGTAACATGCACACAGCAGCTTCATTCCTGAATCCTGCAGCTTGTTTCCACTCAGATCCAGATCCAGATCCCCACTCAGATGGGAGGGGTTGGACTTCAGAGCTGAGGCCAGAGAGTCACAACTGATCTCTGCAGTCACCAAATGTGATTAAAGAATAAATTACCCTAACCCTAAAATGAGTAGAGTGACTTTGTCATTGTGTTATTGTGGATCAAAACTAGAAACTAGCTGAAACTAGCTAACTGTATATAAAGTAGTGTAAACTAGCTCCACCTCCAGCAGCTACAACAGTAACATGCTGCTCTAACACTGATGCTTCAGTATTAATAATCTAATGATGTCATATATAATAATATATCAGTCAGAGGGACCAAACCACTACTTTTACTGCAATACTTTAACTACATCAAGCTCATAATACTTATGGACTTTTACTTGTAATGTGGTATTTTTACATTGATGTATTGGTACTTATTCAAATAAAAGGATCAGAATAATTCTTCCAGCACTGACAGCACAAACTTTACACATTTATGTTGGTAATTTTAATCTTTAATTGATATTTGACAAGAAAAATAAGATGAACATGATACAAATTTAAATGAGCAAAAACGCACACAGAATGACAAAAAAGGCAGAAAACAATCATGTATATTTCATGCTTTTATGTAATTTAATGACATTACTATCATGCTCACTAAGTCCTTATACTTTACATTTAACAATATATGAACATTTCACACACATTCTCAGTTATGTTGATGTACATGTTGTGCATTTATTGACCTTTCTCACCTCCACTTCCCTCTGGTTGTTCATCTGATTTATACTGTAAATATTTTCTTACCTGGTGGCAGAAAACTGAGTGTTGTGCTGTTTGCAGTAGATGTGACTAACAATAGACACGGTTATATTTATCACCTTACCGAGAACGGTGGATACACTGCATACATAACATCATATATACGACAGACGGTAGCTGCTTTTCCACTACGGGAACCCAATTAAGCTGTAATGTGGAACTTCCCAAACCCTGAACTTACTGTTTTTTACAAACCAGGAAGGAAAAAATGTCAAAGTTAGACGTCGTAAATTGAAATTATAATGAAGTCTTGTGAAAGACAAACAGAGGAAATGTTTTATAACATCTTAAATTAGGTTTAAGCAGGTTAAAGTGTTTTCTTTTCTATTTAAACCACTCCAGTCTATTCTTTTTTAATTGTCAGCAGCTCTTTTAATTAAACAGCAGCCACACTCACAATGGTTTATACTGTAGTGCGCAGTTAATTAGTCATTTAATTGCTCACAATCACAGCAAAACATCTTCTACATGTTGTTATAGTAGGTTATAAATTTGGATTATATACATTTTAGCAACACCGAGGCTTTTGTCAGGCTTTGTGGACTCATGTAAGAAGACAAAGCAGCTGTTTTTAACTCTTTCTACCATCAACGGTGGAGATTTGATTCGATTCTAACGCGTCTTTGTCTTTGTCTTCCCTCCTCAGCAGCTTATTCAGGAGCTTCTGGAAGGTCCCGCTGAAGACGGGGCTCGAGAAATAATAGACGACGGGGTTGAGGACGCTGTTGAAGTAAGTGAAACACACGGACGTGTAGAACGCCAGGTTGGCCTCCTCAAAGTATCTGCACTCGCTGTACCATACCTTCAGGATCCACACGGCGATGCGCGATATGGTGCTGGGGAAGAAACACGTGATGAAGATCAGAGCGACGGCCAGGATGAACTGAACGGCACGTTTGATTTTCCCCTTCTTGTCCACGGTCCTGATCCGCAGCTGCCACGTTATCCTGACCGTGCAGAAGGCGACGATGGCGGTGGGCAGGAAGAACTGGACGACATAGAAGGTGTTGTGCCAGGTGGAGAGAGGAGTGAAGCCCATGCAGATGTTGAAGCTCTCGCACTGCGTTCGGTTGCCGTTGGTGTAGAAGTGCTCCTCACTGAGGAGGTACCCGGTGGCGAGAAAAATGAGACCCCAGAGGCCGAGGGAGACCCAGAGAGCGTAGCCGAGGCCCATCCGGTTGATCCGGTTCAGCGGGTGGACGATCTTGAAGTACCGGTCGACAGCCACGGCCGTGAGGAAGAAGATCCCTGCGGCACGGTTGGCGGCCAGCAGGAAGAGCAGGATGCGGCACGGGGCGTCGCCGTGGACCCAGTCCTTCCCCCGCCTGTAGTAGTCCGCTCTGAACGGGAGGCAGAACAGCACGATGGAGTCGGCGACGGCCAGGTGGGTCAGGTACACGGCGTTGGGCTTCCACTCGTCCATGTGGAAGATGAACATCCACAGCGCCACGATGTTCCCCATCAGCCCGAACATGAACTCCAGGATCAGGATGGGAGGCAAGACCTGATCCAGGATGGGAGACTCGAAGGCGCAGCAGACGTTCAAGTGTGACACGTTCATCCTTTGGACCTTTTCGACCGGTGAAGCAGGGCAGCCTCCCACCGCTCTATATAATGTCAACATTAGATAATGCTGCATCAGGTGACATCTTTAGGAGGGATTCATGTTTGCATAATGCAAATGATTCTCAGACAAACACACTAACTCATAAGTGGAAGGAACATCTGTGCTCTACCTGTTGGGAAGTGGCGCCGACCCCAGAGGAACTGTAAATGTTCTCCATCCTGGGAGTTTGGCTTCATTATAAAACTATTATTCAGGGGAATGAGGCTCACTCGTGGGTATTGATGAGAGGGAAGCTCGGGGAAAAACAACTAGCCTGCGGCCATTTACATGACTCAGATAAAGCAGGTGACTAAACAAATTATAACCCTGAAAATGTTTAAGGGGTTTCCCCCTCCCTGTGTCCTGTAGTAGCAGAGTGGAGGGGCGGAGGGGTCATTTATAGTTGAACATGTTCGTCTAGTCTGCTGCGACACTGGCCAGCTTTACATGGACCCAAATATTCCACTAATAATCAGAATAAAAACGCCCCATGTGACCACCTCTATCAGAAGAGACTGGTCTGATCCGGCTCGATCGGAATTCATTTTCAGTCGGGTTGTGGTGTAAACACGGCCGGCCGAGGACAGTGGTCCCCAACCCCCGGGTCGTGGACCGGTACCGGGCCGCACAGAGAGAATAAATAACTTACATTATTTCCGTTTTGTTTAATTATGAAAGTCTGAACGATGTTTTATTTTGAAAAATGACCGGATTTCCTCCCGTTACACCCGTCCACGATTTACTGTGGTCGCACGTCAAGACACTCGTCTCGTTCCCGCTGAAATTAAGCTGTTACCATAGCGACCAGAGAGCGTCAGCGGGTACGAGGACGCTGCTAATAAAGTTGCATACGCAGTGGATTCAGATTTATTATTATTATATTTAGAAAATACCACAATTTTTGTTGTACTTATCCGCCGCACCGTGAAAATATTATTGGCCCGGGGCAACAAGTAAGTGGGTTTTTTTTTAAATACGTTAATATTTTCTCTGCGTTTTGCTCCACTGACTTCTTCAGTCGGTTTTTGTTTTCACCAAACTTCCATCTGCCACCTCAGACAACGCCATCATGAGTGACCCCTTGACCCCTGCTTGCCCTTTCTCCTCTGGAGGACCGGGACGACTTTGTCCGGGCTGTAGGAACCATCGTAGCGATTCTTTCAGTGCAAATTCATATCTGAAGTTCTTGGACTGGAGTTTGCACTCTTTTGGGCGCTTCGGGCACCAACACAGTCGGCCCTCGGTGTAAAAATAATACAGGCGTTGGCATCTGGTGCCACAACAGTCACTCGCTGAAGACGAGATTGTTTCTCTACGATTGGAATAAATATATTCCTTCCTTTTTGAGGATCGCGAAGAAGAGTTTTATGGCGGCAACGAAGCAGAACTGGTCTGCAGCTGATATGATTTGTTCTTTGTTTATTTATTGGAGACTTTAAAAGAATGAAGGAGTGTTGCAGGAGAAGTTTGTGCTGCTGTTTAATTATAAAGAAAAGCAGAAATGTAAATATTGTTCCCAGGATGACGATGTGGTCCCAGTATTGTTTATATCGTTTCTTCTTCTGTTGTTTTTCCCGGCAGATTAGATGTTATATTCTGATTAAAAGCTTCGGAGGAATGACGACACACATCTTTATTTAATGACCATGTAAACAGTTGAAATCTCATCAGAATGATTTCAGTCAGGTTGAAGAAGGATCGTCTGTGAAACCGAAATATTAAAAACTGAAATATTATCATCAGCCTGACTGAGCTGCGTATTGATGAATCCACGACGCTGTCCGTGGTTCTGAAACAGACAGATTTGCATCCTTTCTCTCTCTCAGTACCAGCCTTCTGTCAGCTTTGTCTCACATCTATAATATTCCTATAAACACTGAATTCTTTACCGTACTGTCGCCTGTATTCTGCAGATATTAAGTGATCAAAGTGACAAGTAGCAACGTGTAGTCGCAGAAGAGCGAGAGGATCATTTACTTCAGGCAGCAGCGGCGTCTGTGCTGCTAAAAATAAAAGCTCCAGACCGACCTCGCCTCTGTAACCAAATATTTTAGGAGCAGACGGTGAACTACAGATTTAGTTTTTACTCTAGATGTTTGGTGTAATCTGGGAGTGGAGTGAGGAAGTTAACCTGGACTGACCGCCGCTGCGTTCAGCTGCACGATTCAATAAAGTTTATACCATTAAAACTAGAGTGTGTTTTGAAAGATAAGCATGATTAAAATGCTTAATGTTCACATCCAGGCCTACACAGAGCATGTATTTAGTCTAATAGCCCTGATAAAACCTAACAAAGCACCGATCACACACAGAAAAGAAAGAAAAACAAGCGTAGAAGACGTTTACAGGCGAAGGAGACTGAAATTTATTAGCCTACAGTTTGCTTGAGTGAACAACATTTGGGAGGGATTCACGTCATACCACACCTTTGGCAAACGAGAGAAAGCAGCTATTAACTAAAAAAAAAAAAAAAAAAAAAAAAAAAAAAAAAAAATGCCAAGTGAGTGGCCAAGTCCGCAGCTTTTTTATGTACAGTAAATAAAATAAGTATAAAATGACTTAATGTGTACATTTGGCCAGGTTGTCGTTGTTACAGGTCACATCCATTTCAGTAAAAGTGCATATTTGGTCTTCACTTCTTGACTTCACCCAGATCATCAATGCTGTCGTCGTCCACCTGAAACACACGGAGAGGAAAACGTTTTTAGAGCCTCAATGTGTTTATTAACTGAGGTCGTTTCACACTGAACACTTTAAAAAGGATACGAGAGGTGATATTTCTATATTTCTCTTGTCAACAAATCCCCTTTAAATGCACCTTTACTTCCTGTTTAGGTGCTAAAAACAACAGAGAGCAGCTGTGTTACCGAGTCTTTTAGATATTAAACTATATATTTGCGAGCCGTTTTTAAGATTTGCATCCTTAAAAATCAACCAATGGGCTTCGTTCTGATGTGCAGAGCAGTCAGAACGCATCAGAAGTCGTACTAACACGTTGTTAGTTTTGGTCTTTGCATGAGATTTACTGATGAGAAGAAAATTATATTCAAAAAAACAGACTTATCTTTCGTTGGTGCAAAGGTTATAAACAACTCTGCTTTTATCACAGTGGGGGAGGTATGATGTGAACAGTGTCGTGAAATGCAAATACTGTGCAGACAACCTGACGCTAATAGTTTAAGTTATGTCTCACTTTAGGCCGACTGCGTGTCGCCTCCTAAAATACATTAGAGCAGCACAAACTGGTGCTTTCAGTTTGATTATTTAGTCACGAAACACCACAATAATCTCTCTCTCTCTCTCTCTCTCTCTCTCTCTGCTCGTTTCAGTGGGCAGTCAGATATCATGACAAGCGCGCTCGTATACAACCGTCCCAGAGATCCTGAAGTATAAAGATAGACTGGAGGCAGCTATTTTAAATCTTTTAAGATCACAGCGTAGGCAACAACTCAGCTCTGCCTCATCCAGTAGAAATTACATTAAGAGCAAAATGAAAACGCACAAGAGAGAAAAAAAACAGATGGATCCTTTTTTAAAAAGACATAAAAGTTGAGAGGGCTCACCTCAGGCCACTTCTCTTGAATGACGTCGATTATGTCGTCTGTAAAATCTCCCTGAATGATAATTTCATCCTCTGCTGTAACGGAGGCACCACAAGAGAATTTCTGGGCAAAGAATCGCTGAGCCTCTTTGAGTTCAATGTCTGGAAAAGAAAACAACAACAACAACAACAACATGTTAAAAGAATAAAAGCATGAAGAGAAAGGAGACATTAAAAAGTAGAGAGACTCCTTACCGAACGTCGCCAGGCCGCACACCCGTGTGACGTATTTCTTCTTGGCTCTCGGGATCTTTGCTATCGTAACTTTCTGAGGCACCGTCTTCTTTTTCTGTTTGATCTGGCCTCTTCCGCCTGGAGACGAAGAGAGACAGCGACCACACAAAGTTATCAGACGATTATCTGACTCCCTCTTCGGACAGACACGGCATACATATACACACTTATAACTAACGCACCTCTCTTCTGTTTCTTCTTCTCCTCTTCCTCGCCTGCAGGGGGGGCATCTCCAGTACCGGGTTCCTGCTTGGGTGCCTTCGCTGCCGGGCCAGTTGGACAAAAGCACCACAGAAAGATATTAAAATCAACCCAGCAACAATAATTCTTACCTTTCAGACGACTGTTAGGCGTTAGATGCATAAAACCGGAAGGACGGTGACCTTTAGACTGAAATCTTCACACCTGGAAATCTGTTTCCTGTCAGATTATGAAGCTTTTTCTCACTCTGTTTATCATGTAGTGAACCTTTTCCTGTTAATACTGTCACAGTTTCCAAGACTCTCAAAAGTACACAAATAAAAGGACAAACTGTGTGCTTGTGTTTGAATTTTAATAATAAAGGCTGCAGCTCACTCATTATCATCATTACCACTTAATCTGTCAGCGATTTCCTCAATTAATCAATTAAATTATCGTCTGTAAAATGTCAGAAAATGGTTAAAAATGTTGATCAATGTCTCCCAAAGATTTAAGATATTCAGTTTACTGTCATAAGATGAAAGATGCCTGATAATATTCACATCTGAGAAGCTGGATGTTTATTTTGTCTTAAAAAAAAAAAAAAAAAGATTTAAAACTAGTATTGATTGCAGACTAATTTTCTGTCAATCAACTGATCATCGTAGCTTTCAGGCTTCGCTGTGTTTCTCTCTCAACACTGAAAAAGATCTCTGTGCGACTAAAAGCTCGACTTCCTCTCCGATTGTTTACCGGAGAGTCTGACCGGTTTGGAGGGAAGCAGCAGCTAAACTCTGACTGAACTCTAATAATTGATCATCGTCTATTCCTCCAGCGGAGTCGACGCCGAACGCCGTTAGAGTCCGAATAATATAAAAATCACTGCAGGTCGGCAAACAAACAAACATCACTGCTGCACTTTAAATGAAATCTGGGTCTTCTTAAACATCTCTAACACTTCACTGTAACTTCTTTCTCTCCTTATTTCTGTTTTATTTTCTATTTAACTGGATTTAAACGCGTCTCTTTAACGACGCACCGTCCTGGTTTCACATTTCGTCTTGTTGAAAATAAACTTTTCCCCTTACAGGCTAAATAAAAACGTTCGTATCCACATCAGAGACGCCGCGTACGTCAGGTTGAATCTGCGCGTGTATAAAATGACGCAGGAGACATTTAAGACGTTTCCATCTGATGCGACCACAGAGAGAGAGAGAGAACGAGGCGGGTTTGAATTATTTTCCCTTCATGGAGCTTCAATGAAAAGCTGGAACAAGATGATACAGAACTTAAAGAGTGGATGATTTTGTCCTAAAATGTGGGATAAGATTCATTTTCCAACATTAAAGCTACTGAAAAGAGGAGGAGGGGGAACACACCACATCTGTACATCAATAAAAGAGGAAAATATGACTTTTGACTGTTAGTAGAAACATCTTCAGATACAATCATAATTTCCCTCCCGTCTATCAGAGATACAAACTCGAGCTGCACTGAGAAGAAATAAAACAATCCCATATTCAAATCCCACACTATCTATTCTAATATATCATGTCTAGCGATGTGTTTTAATTGCATCTGTTCATGCAAACTCTGAGCAGGTTAAATTAAAGTGTGGCTGGTTATAAATCGTGAAGGACACTCACCGACAGTCATCCTGGCAAACACATCTGGGAAGTTCTTCTCAAGCCACTGCCTGCATTTAGCCGGCTCGGGCATGTACTCACAGTACTGCAGACGACACACGCAGGTCACACGTTAGAGAAATAAAACATTAAATATATGTAAATAGTGTATTTGTGAGAGAATATCTTGATTTGTGTGATGACTGAACTCACCTCTGTAGGCAGAGAGCACACTGCAGAGAGAGAAGAGAGAGAGTTATAAACATAATTCACATCACAGGGTCGCAGTTCGAGCTGCAACGATTAATTGATTAATCGATTAGTTGATCTACAGACAATTAATTGCAAATTTTAATAACTCATTCATCATTTTGAGTCATTTCTTAAAGCAGAAAATGTCCAAATTCTCTTATTTTAGCTTCTCAAATGACAATATTTTCTTATTTTTTAGAGTCTTCTATGATAATAAACTGAATATTTGTGACAAAATAAAATATTTTAGGTTGCATTTGATGATGATTGACATTTTTAGAGCAAACGACTGATCGATTAATCATGAAATGGATCATTAGTTGCAGCCCAGGTATCAATATAAACCTTGTAAATACGACGTGAATGACAGCTTTACCTCCACAGTAAAGCACTTTCAGTGGGTACTTTGAATCAGGGTCGACTGTCCCGTGATCTGATCTGCTTTCAGAAGAACCCGATTCCATCTCAGTAGTTGCCATCACAATTTATCTACAGAAAAGACAAAATACATGCATAAAAAAAAAAACATGAAAGGATAAATGATTCAATATGTTTCCAGACTCCTCGCTGTTCATACTGGATGTTAAAAGATCTCCTTCAAGTGATTGAGGCCAAAAATCCACATTTATTTTATGTAAAAATGCATTTAAAGTGTGTGTGAAGCTTCTGTTCAGCTTCATCAGTCTGAGTTTAGTCATATCAAGTGGATATCTGACACATTTACAGTCTTTTTAGCATCAAATTCTCCTCTTTGTGTTTCCCTGTTGAGCTGCAGGTGGAAGTATAGAAACAAAAAGAGGGACTTTGCCACTAAAAAGACTGTAACGTTGAAAGATATCTACTGGATTTGACTCATTTGGACGCTGAAGCTTCATATTAGCTTCACATAAACTTTTAAAATATATTTTTTGGACAGAAGGAGGACTGTGGATTTAATCCTCTGTCACTTACAGACCTGGAAAATTGTAAATCCATCCTTTAAAGTGGATCCTGCTTTACAGCCCATTTTGTTACATATATTTGTCTTTAACCAAATTCCCACAATCAAACCAAATATTTAAATGAAAAATAAATACCGAGGAAAAAACCTATAAGTCATTTAAGACACTTAAAAGTATGAAAAGACAGACTTAAAAAATCCTGTCCTTTAAATGCTCTTCTATTTATATAATAATGTATAAAAGACGTGGGGATAAAAAATCTGAAGCTTTCACTCCACATTAAAGATTTAAAAAAAAACGTCCTCAGATTAATTATAATACTAGTATGGAGGCTGCTGTCAGTATTTCATCATGCTAGCCTTCCCTGCCAACAATACATTTAACTGCTCTTATATTCAACTGTCAGCGCAGATAACATCATAAAAAACACATCTATGAACTGCAATAAGTCAGACATTTACACCAGTCTGTCCGTCCGGAGGCTAATTAAAAGCACAGCTGCAGCAGATCAGCGGATAGTTTGGCTTGATAGCATCGAAGTACTCAGCTTTAGCTTAGCTCACACATGCGGCTGTTTTAATGCTTTTTTATTTAATTAACCGCTTTAGCTACAATACGTGTCTTCATTTATACGATTTAAATATGACGGTTAGGGTCGACACTATCGTCGTGGTGACAAACTGTACCTCGCTGGGGGAAATAAACCCCCCGAAATTGGAGTTTAACTGGTTTTCATTCATCAGGTAACGTTGAGTCACCCAGCTGTCACCGTTAGCTCAGCAGGCTAACGGCTAACTGACGAGAGCTCTGCTTGCTTGCTGAATAACTGAACACAGATTTTTGGGAAAGATAAAACGTCGAGTTTACGTACCCCGCAAAAAAATATTCTCTAAATCTGCTTTCTGTCCAGTGAAGCCGCTCGCATTATTGACGTTAGTTTGACTTTTTCTAGAAGATCATTCTTGTTGTTGAATAGGGTTTAGTTGGCGTACTTTGAGCACGCCTGGTAACCTGCTTCTTGTTTTAGTTGTTGAAGCGGCGGACAGGCGGTGATGATGCGCGGCAGCAGCGCCCCCTGCTGCTCCGGAGAACCGACGCACGTTCGGCCGTTAAAAACGTCCTCTTCTGACGTAATGACGCATTGCTGGGGCAACGTATAGTTTTAAACACAAACGTTAACGTTTGATGTACTGTATCTGTCGGCTTTAAAGCTAATTTAGCTAAAACATTACAAAGCAAAAGGCGAGTTTATTTGTGTAACACATTTGAACAACAAGGCAATTCAAGGTGCTTCATATAAAAGCATAAAAGGCGTGACTTGATTTGTCTTATTGTAGTTAAAGCTGCTGCTGCATCACTCAAACTCAGTGGTGGAAAGTCACTAAGCACATTTGCACTTTGAGGAACTTGTACTTTACTTGAGTGTTTATATTTGATGCCACTTCATTCTTCCACTCCTCTACATTTCAGAGGGAAATTATACTGTACTGATTTGTTCTTGGACCACATGTCGTACCCAATAAGGCACATTCCCAAACTTTTGCAGTGCAAGAAATGTTGGAAATCTGGTCATAGTTTGTTTGTATGTAGGAATGATTTAGCCACATGTGGTAAATGTGGAGAGAATGATTGATGATGAGGATGATTATCCAGAGCGTCTTCTTTGTAAAGGGAGTCATGCAGCATGGGAGGATAAAGAGGGTAAAGGAGGAAGTATGAGGAAGTAGGTAAAAATTGTTATGATGTGAAACAAGAAGCTATGAAGGGCAAATCAGTCAGGAAGCATGCTGAGTTTTGCTTTTGGAAAGATCAGGTGACGTTTTTGGCAACTGTGCTGCTGGTGTAGAAAGAAAATCTGAGAAAACTGATGTAATTTTAGATGCAGCAATGACATTTCTGGGGGTTGTGGGAGTAGTAGTAGTGTCTCTCAAACACCTGAAATATAAATAATTTATAGCAGAGTGGGAAATGGATGGGAAGAGGTTTTTATTATTTATTTAGTCAGTGGAGATTTTTTCTTTAAATCTAGCAGATGGCGGTATGAGCTTTAAAGATGTTTGCGATCCGCCAGTAAAACCACCGAAGAAGAACTCCGCCGACATCCTGGGATGAGTGTTTCAGGGATAAGACGAGACGTACTGAAATCAGGACTGAATCAGAAACACCACAGAGCTCTTTAAAACGACTTTCATATAAAAAGAAGCTCCACTAACACTCACTAAAACTATAACCCTTCCAGTTTATGTTATTTTATTCCGGGAGTTCAGTGATGTAGTTCAGCAACGGCGCGGCCGTTAGGAGTGACGTCACCGTCCGATCCTTGTTTCCCTGCTTCAGTCATTTAAAAAAAAGTTTGCGAAAAACAGTCCGTGAAACCAACGTTAGCTAACTATCTGATTGTTCAGGAACAAGATGTATATTTAGAAAAGAAAACATCTTGAAATTTCCTTCAAGTATTTCTTTTAGTCGTATGATTACTTTTAGTTACTGTCAGAGATGGTAAGCTAACTTTAGCCTCAGCTAAAAGACAACAACAATGAAAGCATCATAACACAGGACGAAAAAAACACCAAGGAATAGGAGCTGGGGGTAATAATACTACACATATATATTATAATATAACTGTTATGATGCGATGGACGAAGGGAGAAGATTCCCCCCCTCAAATGGAAGAGCTTTCGGAGGAGTCCCAGCCTCTCTGCCTCCCTGGTCATCTGGTAAACATTCACACTTCTTCACCAACAACGACAACAACAACAATCCCATCATGGTCGGTTTGTTTTGACGTGTTTGAGTCAAAGTTTCAACCATCTAACATCCACTTTGACTTGTTGTTTCAGATACTTCAGCTGAGTTCTGGCACAGCACCCCGCTTAAACAGGTCAGGACTTTACTGTGATGTCAACTGTGCCACTAAAAGAAAAAGAAAGCACTGGGTTAATGTTTTTATTTCATTATTCAATATATAGGGAAAAGTATATAGCAGTTTGCAATGAGTGTCACTAAGTGGGCTTTTAAAATATGTAAAACTCAACAGTGAAATACAAACTAAACTGCACAAAACTCAACCACACACATACATACACTGCAACATGAAACTCAACAGCAAAGTACATAACAAAGCAGCACAAAACACAAGCAGACATACTGTAAAAGTTTCATAAGACAAGCTCCAGATCACTCACGACTGCATAAAAGTTTAAAAGGTCAGTTTGAGTTTGAAACGTTCCCAGTCATGATTCTTTCTGATTTCTTTGGGTAAAGAGTTTGACATGTTGATCCTTCGAAACAGAAAACGCCGTCTGTCCCAGTGAGGATTTATAAACGGGCACATTAACAATCTGCAGTCAACACACCTTGTTTTACTGATCCAGAAACTCTGAGAGGATCCTGGATATTTAAGCATTTATACATCAGTTTAAGTTAAATGATCAAAAACATAACATGTTATTTTCATGAGAGCGTGGCGGTGCTGTGATCCTCTTCAACTGTTGTAGATGCTGCTTGTACAACAATAACTTAAATGTGAAAAGATCATAGAAGTGTAATAACATATTTATAGAACAATATAAAGCACCAGTACAACATTAGATTGACTTTTACACAGCAGCAACCTCTTATTATGACTCAGTGTGACGCACAACAAACTCAAGTTTTGGCTAAAAACTGTTATGAATTGATTGTTTTCTGTGCAAAGCAAAGTGTGTATATGATGTTAAAGTTATTAACAGTCAATAACAAACAGTGAGATGTGAGTTTAAAACAAGTAGATTATAACAAGCTTTAGTTTTTAGTAAATAATCCAACAGTAAAATAAAAAATAACACTGAAACTCTCACAACAACTTCTCTGTGTGTAACATTAAACCAGTGTTATGTTGGTGTTATATTGACCCAAACTGGTTAAAATCTCAACCCAGTGATTTTTAGTGTGTATAAAAGGAAAACCTTTATATATAAATGTATTCATATTGTCTCATTGTGATGCTACTCTCCAGGAAAACGGAGCTCCGCTGCATCAAGCTTCTGTCCTAACTGGCTTGGAGATGGACGAGGCAGCGAAGCCGTGGTCCAGGAGTGTCCCTCCGCTCCCAGCAGACCCCCCCTGCCCTCCCACTGAGGTGGGGTTCAACTTTTATTACTGATTAGATGAACTCCATTATGAGGAATAATTGCAGATTAGAGCTTTAACCAAACTGTGAAAAAAGATGTTTTTATTTGTCTTTTAAAGGAAGTCACTGTGGTAGAGAAGGACCATAATGACTGAACACCATAAAACTTTAAAACTACATAATAATAATAATAATTCACATGGTTTACTGAAACTGCTTCTAGAGATCTAAAATATCATTAAGAGCCTGAATGTTTCTAGTGAAAGTAACAAATGATTATTTTCATTTTGATTAGTCTGCTGATTATTTGATCAAATAAAACATTAAAGCGACTGAAATTACATGTTGTGAGTTTAATTGTTTGGTCTGTAAAACATCAGGATTCATAATTGTTAAGTTATTTAGCTGATTTTCATAAAAGACCAAAGAAAACCACAAATATTCACATTTTAGGCGCTTCAACTTGTAATTTTGTGACAGTTTTGCTTTTAAAAAAATGACTTTCTGTCACTCATCTAATCAATAAATCCACTAATTGTTTCCCTCTGTTTGCTCTCTGAAGCTTCCTGTGAGCGGCTCCACCGTGCAGCGGCAGCGACGGGAGCTGCAGCTGCTGATGGCCGAGCTGAAGGACAGAGACAGAGAGCTCAACGCCATGGCGGCTTCCCACCGCCAGCAGCTCCACGCCTGGGAGCAGGATCGCCACCGGGCGCTCGCCGCCGAGCAGCGGTGTTCCCGTTTACACGGTGAGGAGACGGCGAGCCGCCAGGAGATCTGAACGGGTTCAAACTAACGATTGTTTTCATTATTGATTCATCTGTTTGTCTATAAGGTGACGTCTTCAGACTGTATGAGTTGTTTTGTTTGATTGTTGCTTAGAAAATGACTAAAACTGTTATTCTGATTAATTTTGTGTTGATCAATTAATCAATTAATTGATACAGATTCAGAGTTTCTGTTTCTGGTTTCCTGTTTTTGCATCAAAACTGCAATTTACGCTGATAAATAATGAATGAATGTTTATTTTGCATGTGTTTGCAGCTTCCATAGATATCACACTATTATCTGCATTATTGATTAATCTGTTGCTTGTTGATCAATCATTTTGTCTATAAACTGAAACTAAATCTTCATATTCCTGATTTTATCCAACCAGTTAAAACAGTTTAAAACCCAAAAAATGTTAAATTTACAATTATAAATGATAAAAAAGCAGTGAATGTTCACCTCTGTGAAGCTGTTAATTAACATCTTTCCTCGAAAAATGAGACAATTAATTGATCAAAGTAGCAGCTGATTAATTTTCTGGTCTGTTCAGATGTCACAGAGCTTAAAGTTCTCAGGCAGCGAGTCTGATTTTAAGGTACAGAGCAGTTAATCTCTCCGTCGGCTCCACGCTGACTCATGTCCGCGATGTGTTTTTCTGTCGTTTGTACAGACGAGCTGCAGAAGCGTAACGACGTGATCGCGGTCCTGACGAAACGCGTGTGGCTGCTGGAGACCAGAGAGAAGGAGGCGCAGAAGGAGGCGCAGAAGGAGCTGAGCGCGGCCCGACAGCAGCTCAGCGAGCTGGAGAGCAAACAGCAGCACGTCAGCCAGAAATGTCAAGACTACGAGGTCAAACATGTTCACATCCAGTAGGATTCCTGTATGACACGAGATAATCACGCTGGTGTTATCGGGATTATCTGAGTGTTTTCTTGCAGATATTTAAAGGTTAATGATGGTAATGTTGGCTTTTAATACGTCTCCTTGTACGGAGGAGAATAAGAATGAATTATTAAACATTAAATATTAAAATGTGCTGCTTTCTGAATCTATGAACTGATTATTTTAGCTCTCACACATTCTGGTATTCTGTTGTGTCTTTCAGGACAAGAACCAGAGTCTGAACTCGACGGTCGTGGCTTTGTCCACTCAGGTCGGATCTCTGCAGGTCAGAGAAGAAGAACTGAGCTCCATGCTCAAACTCAAGGTACACGGCACACCTGCCATGTTTTATAACCTCCAGAAATATTTATATGTCTTGTTTTTTTGTCTGCAGCAGAGAGGATCAGTGTTAAGTTGTATCTGTTTATGGTTTTATTTGCATTTTAAACAGCATAAAAAACAGATAATTCAACTTACATGTCTTCAATTTAAATGTCTTATAAATGTCTATAAATGTCTTTAAATGTCTATACATGTCTTTAAATGTCTTTTAAATGTCTATAAATGTCTTTTAAATGTCTTTTAAATGTCTATAAATGTTTATAAATGTCTTTTAAATGTCTATAAATGTCTTTTAAATGTCTTTTAAATGTCTATAAATGTTTATAAATGTCTTTTAAATGTCTATAAATGTCTTTTAAATGTCTATAAATGTTTATAAATGTCTTTTAAATGTCTATAAATGTCTATAAATGTTTATAAATGCCTTTTAAATTCTTTAAATTATTTAAAATCTTTTAAATAACAGATGTGATGAACCTCCCTTCAACTTAAGAAGAAAAAACAAAAGGAGAAAAAAATAAACTAATAAATATA
The DNA here is from genome assembly GCA_029490765.1 of Euthynnus affinis. NCBI lineage: Eukaryota > Metazoa > Chordata > Actinopteri > Scombriformes > Scombridae > Euthynnus > Euthynnus affinis. The sequence continues at coordinate 27,250,541 of CM055855.1, forward strand.
TGAAATAAAAGAATGAATTACACATCATGAAGCATTAACCAGACACCATGGATTAAATGTGAGGACGTTCTGTATCTGTTGTCGGTTGAGTATTTTGAGTATTTTGTTCTCCCATCAGGACAAAGACGTGACGGAGGCGTCTGCTCGTATATTCGACCTCACAGAGCGGCTCCGAGACGCCGAGACGTCGCTGACGGAGAGTCGCTCGCGGGAAAACAAACTGCAGAGAGATGTGGAGGAAAACAAACGACGGTACAGAGACACCAAGCACGAGGTCGCACATCTTAAAGGTACACAACACAAACTTTATTCTACAAGTACATGAAACATTGTGCTTTAAAAAATGACTTCAAAGACTTTTGGAGGGCTCAAAATAACAATTATTTTCATAATCGATTAATCTTATTTTCTTGATTAACCATTTTGTCTATGTGACAAAGTGATTTAAATGTCTCTAAATGTCTGTAAAATGTCTCTAAATATTTCTAAAATGTCTCTAAATGTCTTTAAAATGTCTCTAAATATTTCTAAAATGTCTCTAAATGTCTTTAAAATGTCTCTAAATATTTCTAAAATGCCTTTAAATGTCTTTAAAATGTCTCTAAATATTTCTAAAATGCCTTTAAATGTCTTTAAAATGTCTCTAAATATTTCTAAAATGTCTCTAAATGTCTTTAAAATGTCTCTAAATATTTCTAAAATGCCTTTAAATGTCTTTAAAATGTCTCTAAATATTTCTAAAATGTCTCTAAATGTCTTTAAAATGTCTCTAAATATTTCTAAAATGTCTCTAAATGTCTTTAAAATGTCTCTAAATGTCTTTAAAATGTCTTTAAATATCTCTAAAATGTCTTTAAATGTCTTTAAATATCTCTAAAATGTCTCGAAATGTCTCTAAAATGTCTTCAATGTCTTTAAAATGTCTCTAAAATGTCTCTAAATGTAGTTTTTTTGTCCGACTAAACGTCCATAATCCAAAGATAATCAGTTTTCTATCATACATGACAAAGAAAAGCTGCAAACTTGAGAAGCTGGAGGCAGAAAATGTTTTGTCATTTTTGCTTTAAAAAGTGTTGAAAGTATCAATGAGTTAATAAAACAGTGAGAATCTGTCAGTAACGGAGTTCAGCAGCAGCTCTAACTGTGTTCAGCGGTGAGTTATTTCAGCTCTAACTGTTGTTCTGGTGTTTTTTAGAGGAGCTGCAGCAGCAGGTGACGCAGAGCAGCACTCAGAGAGAAGAGATGATCCGCCTCAAACAGGAGCTCCAGCTCCTCCGCAGGGATCTGCTCTTAACTGGTGAGTTAGATTCATTCATTTATTCATTATTAAAAAAAAAAAGAAAGAAATGAAGAAATTAGACGAGAGCTGCAACTTTTATTATCATCAGTAATTATTTAGTCTGAAAAATGTCAGAAAAATGGCAACAAAAACAGTTAAAAACCCAAAAAATATTTAACTGACTATAATATAAAACAGAGAAAAGCAGAATATTGTCACATTTGAGAAGCTGTCTTTAAATGTCTTCAAATGTCTATAAACGTCTCTAAATGTCTTTTAAATGTCTCTAAATGTCTCGAAATGCCTTTAAATGTCTTTAAATGTCTTTTAAATGTCTCTAAATGTCTCGAAATGCCTTTAAATGTCGTTAAATGTCTTTTAAATGTCTCTAAATGTCTCGAAATGCCTTTAAATGTCGTTAAATGTCTTTTAAATGTCTCTAAATGTCTTTTAAATGTCTCTAAATGTCTTTAAATGTCTTTAAATGTCTCTAACTGTCTTTTAATTTCTTTTAAATGTCTTTAAATGTCTGTTTAAATACAGAATATTGTCACATTTGAGAAGCTGGAAACAGAAAATTTGAAAATTTTTATTCTTGCTGAAAGAGTCAAACAATAACTTTATTATTAAAGTTATGCAGCACTAAATGCAGTCACATTATATTTCTGGTTCATAAGTGGGCCGTGTGGAGATAATAACCACGTTTCTCTGGAGGATAATAGTCACACAGTGTGTTCCTCTTTCATCCCTGCGGCTCTGCTCGTCTTCATTCTGAGCTCTGCGGTAGTTTTCAGGTATTTCTCAGCTTGACAAACGTCGTCGTTCCCGCTCGGATAAAATGCAGCATGTCTTCTTCTCCCAGCAGGAGAGGGAGACGGCTGGAAGGACGAGCTGCTGGAGCTCGCTCACTCCAAACAGGAACGCACCATGTCGGAGCTGCGCTGCCTGCGACAGGTACACAGAACATCTCACAAAGTCATATCCAATAAAAACGTTCCCTCGGCTTCGCAACATGCCGAGAAAATGAGCGACCAGCAGTAATAACGATCAGTGAAATACAGCAGAACACCTGACAGATGTTGGATCGTCTTCCTCATTCCTGCTGCTGCTATCCACGTCAGAGGAGACTTTCTGGTTTGGCAGCATAGCTCAGAGCGTTCCTGAGAGGCTCTGAGTCACGTTCATGTCCAAAACTTCACCATAAAACCACAAAGACGACAACAAACTCACTTTTTTTCTTTTTAAATTTCACTGTTTAGATTGTTAAGTGTTAGATTGAGTTTGTGTCTGAAATGTAAATAAATAAAATAACACAGTAATGTTGCTGCTGTGTGTGTGTGTGTGTGTGTGTGTGTGTGTTTTCCAGGTGTGTGAGAATCAGCGGAACGACCTGCAGTTGTTGCAGCTGAACCTGGAAAGTGCCCGAGAAGCTCTGAGAGAGACGCCTGGTCAGGGATTCATCAGCAGGTGAATAAGCGAGCGAGGAAACACGTTAATGCGTCACATGACCAGAGCTGCAGTCAACCAAAGAAAACCTTGCTCTACTAAAATTGTACATTGGCGGGGGTTCTCGTTGATATAACTGTAGGAGAAACACTGATTCAGTAAACGTTCAGTAACCGTTGAGAACAGTTAGACCCAGAAGTCTCCGTTAGTTTGGAAGAGTCCAAAGTTGTGAAAACAGCGGGGGTGTTTTGTTAGTCTGTCCCTCCCGCCATTCGTCTAAAAGCAGCGATGTCCCCGAAGCTGCATTTACACACAAGACACAGCAGCATGAATTTGTTCTTTATTTAAATTTCCGACATGCCGACAGGATCTGATGTTCATTAATGTTCTTCTACACATGCAACAGATCAGCTGTTACTCACACAGTCGTCCTCCTGATGAATCCTGACACTGTCGTTATAAGTTTGACAGGACAGAAGAAACTATACAGCAACATTTAGCTTCTGAAATATGTTTTTAGACAGACAAGTGAAGAATGAACAATTTAATTTCTACTCTAATTGTCGGTTTGAAAAGTGGAAACCGGTTAGGGGAAAACAGGAAGTGAATTACATTTTTAATTCGCATTAAAAACAAAATAATTTATTTATCTTATTATCAAGCAAGTGGAACATCTTTGGCCGGAGGGTCATGTGACTAGTCTGCCAGAAAATAGTGTACATCAGTTGAGTGGGCGGTCCTTCAGTGTGGCCCAGACCTCTTCCGGATGTGGCGGCGTTCTCCACAAACCACCAGGATCCCAGCTGAAGACGAGTCGTTTCATTAAGACACATTCAAATTTAGGAGAAAATTAGGAAGTTCAACCTCCCTTTAACTGCAGGGAACAGTCAATAAACTGAATAACTGATGTGTGATTCTGTGGTTTTCATATAAAGCATGTTTTTTTACTGTGACACTGATTAACAGAACAGCTGTTATTAGTCTCTGGAGCCGTTACTAAACAATGTTTGTGTGATGTGACGTGTTTTTAATAGTTTCTGGGCAACAACGCAGGTCTACAGCACAGAGGAATAAGACATATTAGACTTTGGATGCACACAAAACACTTGACATAACAATAAGACAAAAAAAATCAGTTATCAGTGAGATAAACTACAAGCTTCAGCGTTTGTGTTTCCCTTCACTCCTTTCCTGCAAGAACAGAAAATATGATTGATTGTCTGTGTTTTGTGCCGCAGCCAGGGTGAGCTGAGATGCGGCTGTGCGGAGAACCGATCACCTCCATCGATCGGAGCGAAGGCCTCGGGAGCCGCATGCCAGAGTTCTCCTCCTCTACCTGCAGCCGGTCTGCGAGGAGCGGCGAACGTCGACCTCGCAGCACGCCTGAAGGACGTAAGCATCTCAGAGAAGGTCACATGGTTTGATATCAGTGTGAAGTAGTGGAGTCGTCCACGTTTTAAAGGAATAACTAGATGGTTTCAGGAACTTTTCTAGATGGGAAGATGGTTTCTGTTCTCACTGTAGCTGGAGCCAGCAGCTTGTTAGCTTAGCTTAGCTTAGCATAAAGACTTGAAACAGCTGTTCAAAGGTAATAAAATCCACCTATCTGCACCTGATTTGGTATAAAAACCAAATTATAAGAGCAATAGGTTGTGGTTTTATGTGTCAGACTAGTTTCTGCTGGGTTTGTAGCATCTTCAGAGGGTTAGCTTGTTTCCTGCTGTTTCCTGTTTCTTTGTGCTAAGCTAAGCTAGCAGATATAAGAGTTATATCAAACTTCTCATCTAACTTTCAGCCAGAAAACCAAAAAAAGTGTATTCTCCCTCAAAAAATGTGAGTAAAAGTGTAAAAACTGTTTGTGAAATAAACCTACAGGAAATTTAATGAATTTAAACGACATTTTATTTTAAAATTCTCAAAAAAAATACCTCACATGAGCTCTACATCCTAAAAGGAAGAAAAGCACAAACAAAAGCAACAACAGTAATAATACTTTTGATTAGGAAAAAATAAAGTCATTAAATCATAAAAGTGTAGGTTTGACTCAGGGAAAATCTTAAAATATGCAGTTTTTATCATTATATAATATTTGTTTTTGTATTTTTTTCCATCTCAAACAAACAACTCGGCTAAATTCCTAATCCGGTGGTTATTAATCTCCATTTTATAGATTTAGTTAATTGTTTCCATTTTCTTGCTGCTCTTTAAACACTAAAGAAGCACTTTTTTAATATTTCATAGACTAACTAATCAATCAGGGAAGCCTGTTATCGTCCCTCTAATCTCAGAGAGTGAAGCGTATTTCCTTTAACATCTCACCAGGGCGACGATCTTCTGTCCAGCTGTTCTCTGCAGCAGCTGCTCGATGAGTCCAGGCAGGTTCTGACCCGTTCAGAGTTCGCCGCCTTCAGACTGAACAGCTCTGTGCTCAACAGCGGCTCCGCTTTCAACTGCGGGACCACCGACCCCCTTTACAGGTCCCCAACATCCCCCTCCCACCACCACCAGTACCACCAGCAGCACCAGCAGCACCACCAGCAGCACCAGCAGCACCACCAGCTGAGCCCCTCGACACACAAGGTGGAGCATCATGTTGGACCTTTCAGCCTCTTTTCTTCTTCTTCTTCTCTTTGTTTGTTTTCACAGACTGGGTGGGGCATCGAGGGTGTGAACTGTTCAGTCTGACTGCACCTTTAGTTTGGGTGTGTTCAGACATCACAGCTTAATTTATTATTTGTTTCTTCTTCTTCTTCTTCTCCAACAGGTTGGTGAAACTCCACCCAACGCCTGCCAGAGACACGGCTCCGTCCCGCCATGTCGACGCCTTGACGCTGACTGAAGCACAGATGTATTTTGGGGTTTTTTTTGGTGGAAACTTCAGTATTTAAGAGACAGTTTCAAACACAAGTGTTAAATGAAAGTCATGAAGGAAACCTGAAACACGGCTGAAGGTTTCAACTCAGGAAAAAATGATGAAGTGATAAAAATATAAACCTTAAACCTTCTTTTTTATAACCTGAATGTCATTTTTAATTTGTTGCTAGTAGATAACTCTGTGTATTTGCTACTACAGTGCAGATTCAGTGTATTTTATAAAGAGATTTTAAAGGCTGTGCTGTGTGTTGTGTGTGAGATGTGAAACCAGTCCTACAGGGCTGCTGACTGTTGAGTCCTTGTATTGTTTTTCCAGTTTCGCTGCCTGCAGATTGAACCTGTGACTCAGAGAGGAAATCTCAATAACTGTTTTAACAATTTGTAACTTTTTGTCATTTTTGATAAAATATTTATAAGAAAACTAACTGTCAGTAGTGTTTTATTACCTGGCAATCTTTTTAATAAAGTTTTTTTCTTGCGCGCGTTTTTACGCAATAAATGTCTGAGCGATTTTACGCGCAAAGAGACATTTTTCCTCCCTTTTTTAAAACTTTGGGCCAACTTTCTCTTAAAAGGCCGATGTGTTAAGTGGAGCTGAAGTGATTGTATAGAGGATCTATTTTTGGGGGGACGTGCGCGCGGCGCGTCTGACGCACCTTTTATTGTTTTAAAGAGCCGAAGAAGAGCGCAGGTGAGTCTGACTGAAACCTGCAGTCAGTCACACCGCGGTGGATTCAGACCTGTCTGACTTGTAGTTTTGTGTCGGAGTGAAGCAACAAAATGAGCAAAACCAAGAACAAAAGTGACAATAAGACGGAAAAAGCTTTGGCTGCGGAGAAAGAGCAGTTTGGTAAACAGCAGGTAAGCAGTTTAGTTTTTTATTAAGGCAGAAATATAAATGAAAGATATCGAGTTTGTCCCGTGTCAGTTTGTTTTCTCTACTAGAAATATGTAAATGTGTATGTTGTTAAAACCAACAAATGTAAAATTCTGAATAAAAGTGGAAACTAATTTCACAGTTGTCTTGAGGGAAAAAGCTTTTCTTTCATGGCTTAAATAAACCAACATTAGTTTTTCTCTTTTTTATCTGGAAGTCAGATCTATTTCCGGCTGATGTTGACTTGTAGGGAAGTTGAGTCCTGATTGTTTGTTTGTTTTTTTTCTTATTATTTTTCTTTCAGCTCCACAGCATCAGCAAAACTCTCACCTCAGCTGAAACACCTCTCAAAGAGAAATATGTGCGCAGTATCCTTTTAAAATTTAATAAGTTTGACAGGCAACTCTTTTTTTTTTTAAATGGAGAAACTACTTTTGAAAATGTTGTGAACTTGTTAAGATACAAATATGACAAACAGTGGTGGAAAGTAACTAAGTACATTTACTCAATTACTTGCACTTTACTTGAGTATTTCCATGTGATGCTGGTTGATGGTTTCTTTAGTCTTCTATGACAGTAAACTGAACATCTTTGGGTTATTAACTGTTGGTCAGGAGAAAACAAGACATTTGAGGTCGTCACCTTGGACATTTCCGCTCTAAACTTCTCACATGGTTTCATTTAAACAACTATTTGAGGCATAAATAAGTAAAACTACCCAATATTTCACAAAAAAGAGCAAATTTTGAAGGAAAAGTCCAAAAACTTAAAACAGATTTGTGTATCAGATCTTTGTTTTTTCTTCTTTCCTCTCCCATTAATCATCTCACGACCCCTCAGATTTATCTGCTGACTCATTGGAGGGGCCCAACCCCTAGGTTGGGAACCAGTGGACTAAACTAGCTAACTGTATATAAAGTAGTGTAAACTAGCTCCACCTCCAGCAGCTACAACAGTAACATGCACACAGCAGCTTCACTCCTGAATCCTGCAGCTTGTTTCCACTCAGATCCAGCTCTCTCAGATGGGAGGGGTTGGACTTCAGAGTTGAGGCCAGAGAAGCACAGCTGATCTCTGACAAAGTGCAGTCACCAAATCTGAATAAAGAATAAATTGTGCAGATAAAATGTAATTTATAGTCAAACTATGTCCTCATTAATGACCTTTTCCCTAAAATGAGCAGAGTGACTTTGTCATTGTGTTATTGTGAATCATCATAATGTCAGCCTTCTACTGTAAAATTTGTAATTTGAGGATCAGTGTGAAATCAGACATCTTGGACTAGAACTTTGTATCAGAACTTTGTTTTTCCTTCTTTCCATTAATCATCTCACGACCTCTCAGATTTATCTGCTGACCCTTTGGAGGGGCCCCGACCCCTAGGTTGGGAACCAGTGGACTAAACTAGCTAACTGTATATAAAGTAGTGTAAACTAGCTCCACCTCCAGCAGCTACAACAGTAACATGCTGCTCTAACACTGATGCTTCAGTATTAATAATCTAATGATGTCATATATAATAATATATCAGTCAGAGGGGCCAAACCACTACTACTGCAATACTTTAACTACATCAAGCTCAGAATACTGATGTACTAATGTAGTATTTGTACATTGTTGTGTTGGTACTTTTACTTCAGTAAAGGATCTGAGTACAGTTGAGCTTGTGCTTTAGTGTTTAAGGTTTTCCTTGACAGCAGTGTAGATATCATCATGGGGACGTTTAAGGAGGGTGGAGCTACCACCTTCTGGTCCTACACCCTGAACCTGCCTCTGTCCAGCAACTCCATGATCAGCTGGAAGTTCTGCTACCTGCTGCACAAAGTTCTCAGGGACGGACACAAAAACGTGAGCCCAGTTTTCTACGTTTCCTCACTTTATCTTGATCATATTTTCATGTCGTTGATGTTTAATCTTTCCCCCTCTTTTCTATCTCTGATCTTCAGTCTGTTAACGACAGTCACAGATACTGCCGCAACGTGAAAGATATGGGCGTCCTCTGGGTGAGTAGATGCCACCATAAAACCCGACCAACAGCTTATATTCACCTGAGAGAGTTCAAACAATACTTCAGTTTATTGTTTTTAGGAGTGTGAAAAGTGCTGTTGAGTGACTGTTTACTGATGCTGCTGTTGTTTCTTTACAGGGAAACTTGCATGATCGATACGGTCACATTGTCGCTTTATCCGCCAAATTCCTCTGCCACAAAATGGAGTTTCATAAAAAGGTAATACATTTCTATTTGTTGTATTGTTTTTTTAATGACAAATATGTACCGTATTTTCCGCACTATAAGACGCACTGGATTATAAGGCACACTGTCAATGAATGGTCTATTTTCGAACTTTTTTCATATATAAAGCGTACCGGACTATACGGCGCATTAAGCGAAACAAAACAGTCAGATAAGTCAGTCAAACTTTATTAAACACGTTCACAATAACTCTCAACATTGTTCAGTTGTAACACGTAAAAAAACATAGTCTGATACCGCTAAATCAAACGCCTGCCAGGCCGAAAATATTTTTAAATGTCAAAAATAACGCCAAATATCCATTCATTCAATAGCGTTTGGGAGCCGTTGAGCGGCGCTGTCTAAACTTGAGTTAACGGCTGTGTCGTTGCCATGGAAACTGCAACTCCTTAGCCAGTGAGTGGTTACATGAGAGAGAGAGAGCGCGTCTGAAATAACGGTTAATGCTAACGGAGCAGAGGAAACGGTTAGCAGCAGCAGTAAGTTGTCAGTCTGGCAGTAAATGTACAGTACAGACTACAGTGTGTCAGTTAATAAACGCTGCAGCTTGTCAACACCATGAAAAGTCACGTCTGTTGTTTCCCAACTGCTGGAAAAGTGAAGGTTAGCTGCTAATCCCGTCATACGAAAACATTTTGACAGAGCGCCGTGTACCACACAAAATCGCTTCGAGGTCAGTAAACACAACCTGAATTAATCCATATAAGGCGCACTGTTGTTTTTTGAGAAAATTGCGCCGTATAGTCCGGAAAATACGGTAACCAACTCAAAACGATAAAACCATCATTTGATAACCAAAACAACCTTCGTCCTCAGCACAAAGTGATTCCAGGCAACCTGGAGGCCACAGATGAGACTTTGGAGAAGGAAGCAGGAAGTGACATGAACAAAGTGTGAGTTTATTCTGCTCTCCATCCTCAACTACGCACTCAATACACTTGGATGCAGTGTTTCTCATTAAATATGTGATGTTGTATAAACATTGTTCTTAAATATATATCGCAGGTTGGATATGACACAGGAACTGTTGGATTACATGGATGCTGGACTGAAGATGGCTGAAACAGGTTTGTTTTTGAGCCACTTGCATGTTGTAACTTTTCAAAACTAAACTTCATTATTTATATTTTTTCAGCTCTATCTAATAACTCACACGTTTAACTATTAAAAATGTGTAATCTCAAGCCATTTTATTTATTTATTTACTTGGTATGGTAATAATAATAACAATAATATTAACAATAACACTGTAACGATGCAGCTCACTGACACTAACGGAGCTCTGCAGCTCAGAGGAGTAAAATATATCATTCTTTAGATAAACACACAATACTTGTTACTGCAAGGGATTTGTTGACAATAAGAAAAATAGAGATTAACATGTTTATTTTGGCTTTGATGTTTTGTTTTTCTTCTCTAAAGTTCTACGTCAGCTGGACGCCAACGCCGCCAAATCTACGACTCCGGCGGGCCAGTGCAGACTGACGCCGCTGATCCCTCTCATACTGGACTGCAGCTTTCTCTACCACTTCTCTGTCCGCTTGATGTTCAAACTTCACAGCCGTGAGTCACAGAAACATTAGATTTCAATGTTGACTGGATAAAATAAACTTAACGTGCCTTAAATCGATCCACTGCTTCTCTCTGCTTTTACAGGCATCGCTCCAGATGTTCTTCTCGGACATCGAGAGCGTTTCCGTGATCTGTTTACAAGGTAGGTGATCAATAATCTGATGTTACGTCCTCACATGTTTTATTTTATACTCCTTTTTTTTTGGCAACTTTTTAATTTGTGTAAATATTTTGCAATTTAACGTGAAGCACAAATAAAGTTTAAATTATTTTATTATTTATATATTGTTGAGATCTGTCAATGGTGACTGTATCTCCTATATGATATATTTTTTATTATTATTTTTCATTTCATCAAACTGTAGATACAACAAGTAAAGCAGTCTGCAAACAAACAGAAAAACAGCAGTTCATTTATATATAATAAGTCAAAATTATATCTTTACAAAAATTCCATTAAACAATAATTTTTTTATAACAAAACATCTGCAGTTTTCTGCATTTTCTAAACACACAATCATCTTTCCTATGACAACTTATTAAGAGGTCAGAAAATAAAGGATATAAAATAAAATAGATATTATTGATAAAGAAATAAATTAAAAGTTGGGGCAGTATTTACTTTTCCAGCAGAACAACTGTTTGTAAAATAAGTAATGGTTATTTTTAATTTAGCTCAAGTTAACAAGGGTTTAATTGAATTTCAATATCTAGCTTTCATTGATTTTTTGTGCACATATATATAGATTTCCACTAAAGTGTCTTTTCTCCTGCAGCCTGACGCAGTTCTTCGACAGAGCGAGAGAAATGGAGTTCTTTAAAAGCATCATCCAGATCCCAGATCTCCCAGACGTGAGGAGCAAGTTTCTTATAAATGCTTCTTTATAAACGTGTTGTGCTTTTGTGTTTTCCCATTAATAACACATATATATATGTATTTCTGTTTGTTAAAAACCTGCAGGAACCTCCAAACTTCCTCCGCGCCGCTGCCCTGGCTGAGTACAAGAAGCCGGTGGTGGTGATGCCCAACGAGGAGCGTCACGATGAGGAGGAGGTGGAGGTGCAGCCGGAGTTCAGGGAAGCGCCACCGATGCCACAGGTACACTTACACGAGTCAAAATCACATTATTGTTTTCCACTTGTTTGCCTGGTATTGTGTCTAACAGTGTTTTTTCATGGCAGTACTACTTGCTCAGCCAAATGGGAGCGCCCGATGCTGCAGCGGAGCAGAGAGACACGGAGTCTGAGAGTCTGAGGAGGGAGCTGGAGGTGCTCAAACCAGAGCTGCAGCTTATCAAGAGCGAGGTCAGCTGGGCGTCCTGGTGGCTGAGTGCTTAATCTAAGAAACACTGTGGCAACTAATCCATCCAAGGACCTTTCTCCATTTCTTCATTTCCTGTTGCCCCTCAGGGTTCAAGTGTGTCTTAAAACGACAGTCAGGAGCCCAAATTAACATTGAAACATGTTTTTTTTCTTGCTGTAATGATTCCTCTTGTTCATACTGACCATTAGAGGATCCCTTCATAATGCAGTTAGGTTTATGTGAAGCTAATATGAAGCTTCAGCGTCCAAATGAATCAAATCAAGTAGATATCTTTCAATGTTTAGTGCCAAAGTCCCTCTTTTTGTTACTATACTTCCACCTGCAGCTCAACAGGGAAACACAAAGAGGAGAATTTGATGCTGAAAAGTCAACCAAAGAAAACCTTTGTCGACTAAAATTGTAAATAATCTACAACTAATTGATTAGTCGCGGGGTCTGTATTTCTCTGTTTAGCGTCTTCAGGCTAGGCTAACCCTTCGTTGCTAACTTTGGAGCTAACTCCCTTCACTTTTCCAGCACTTGGAGAAACAACAGACGTGACTTTTCATCATTTAACTGACACACTGTAGTCTGTGCTGTACATTTACTGCCAGACTGACAACTTACCGCTAACCTTTTCCTCTGCTCCGCTCGTATCCACCGTCACTTTCTCTGCGTCCAACTCGCTACGCAAACATACTACACGATGCCTTATTACTGAACAGAGTTACGCTCGTTTCCCAGGCAACAACACAGAGGTTCACTCACGTCCTGAACAGCTGCACAGACTCCCAAACGCTAAATATTTCTGAATGATGGATATTTGTTGTTAATTCTGGCATTAAAACATATTTTTTGTCCTGGCGGGTTCTCGTTGATATAATTGTAGGAGAAACACTGATTCAGTAAACGTTCAGTACGTTTAGTAAACGCTCAGTAACCGTTGAGAACAGTTAGACCCAGAAGTCTCCGTTAGTTTGGAAGAGTCCAAAGTTGTGAAAACAGCGGGGGTGTTTTGATTAATGGGCTTCTGACTGTTGTTTTAAGACACACTTGAAAACTGTGAACTCGTCCTTTAAAGGGGAACTCCACAGTAGTTTTTTAAAGTCTTTTATAGACTACAACTTTGAAAAGTAATAAAATCTGAGGGTGTGTTGTTAGAGAGAAGTGACCTCTGTAGCTCCTCATCTCTGCTATTAGCATAACACACCTGAGCTTGCATTGTGGGTAATGTAGGCTCAGGAATGCATGGATAGCAAAGATGATATCTTTGGTTCTGCTGCATCAGTCCATCGTTTATTTGTTGTTGTTGTTGTTGTTGTTGTTGTTTCCTTCTTCAGGCTCAGAGGTGCGTAACTGAGTTGAAATCTCAAGTGAACCGTCTGGAAGCCGAGGTGGAGGAGCAGCGTAACCACAAACAGCTGGCCATGGTGGAAAACGAACACCTGCGGATGGAAGTGGAGGCGTTACGCTGCGCTAATGTCGCCAATGTCGGCGCGCAGATCGGATTCAAGGAAGCTGATAGTGAGTAAACTGTACCGTCGGTGGAAAGAGCCGCTCAGGTGCAGCCGAACCTCACTGAGGATTTAATCTTTATATCCCGTCATGTGTGTGCAGGTAGAGCTCAGGCTGCAGAGATCCGTTTTTCTCAACTCAAAGAGAGACACGCCGAGCTCGTCACCGGTCACGCTGACCTCATGAAGAAGGTAAACTGCCCCGACATCGTTCTTTCACACCTTTAAAGGACGTTTTAGAAAATAATATTTTTGGCCTTCTTGTTTGGAGTTTGATGAGTAGATTGATATCGTTCACATATCTGTATGTTAGATATGAAGCCAAAGCCAGAAGATGGTTAGTTTAGCTAACGAGACAATAAAATCCTCCTTTATTCAGTATTTATTTGTATAAAGACAAATATAGCAAGAACTAACGCCACAAACAGCGTTTAGCAGCGCCAGTCCTTAGATTGGCCTTTAAAATATATAAAACTAAACAGTAAGAGCAAAAGAATACATACAAAACACAACAATTTACAAAAAATATACAGTATAAATATCATAAACCACACATATCTCATTTGTTTAAATGGTACAACAACAAAAAAAATATAATATGTTAAAATATAAAAACAACCAGCACAAACTCCAGGAAGCCACTGCTCCTGGCCAAGAGATAAAACTACAACTTGTCGTTTTTAACACTTCAAACTTTGCTTTTTAGTTTTCCTGCTGAGTTGTGAGAAGATTGATGAAACTCTTATATCCGTATGGAGCTACAGCTTGCAGCTGGTTAGCTTAGCTTAGCTCAAAGACTGTAAATAGCAGGAAACTGATGTGGAAACTCCAGAAAGTCACTGCACCCAGCCAGGAAATACACCGGCACATTAACAAATTAAACAAACAGGATATAACGTGATAATTAGTGAGCTTTAGAGGTGCTGGCTGGTAGATTTTGTTGCCTTTGGACTGAGCCATGCTAGCTGTTTCCTCTTTGTTAGCTTAGCTTAGCATAAAGACTGGAAACAGCTAGCTCTGTCCAAAGGTAACAAAATCTACCTACCAGCACCTCTAAAGCTCACTGATTAACATTTTATATCTCATTAGTTTAACTTGTACAAAGACCAAAGTGTAAATCAACGAGTTGTAGTTTTGTTTCTATTATATATGTTTCTATTTCTCAGTGAGGAGAATTGTTGTTTGTATGCTTAAAGTTTTGTATGTATTAAACAAAACAAACAGTGTTAATTAGTGAGCTTTAGAGGTGCTGATAGGCAGATTTTATAACTTCAGACAGAACGAGGCTAACTGTTTCCTCCTGTTTTTAGTTTGAATGCTAAGCTAAGCTAAGCTAACTGGCTGCTAGCTGTATTTAATCAAACGATTCCTTTAAAGTGAGTTTCCATGAAATCAAAGTTTATTTATCGTTGTTTGTGTGTTTGTGCAGAACGCAGACACGGTGAAGTTGCTGACCATCACGAAACAAGACCAGGACGACTTACGCCGCATCAAACAGCAGCTTGAAAACGAGCTGGAGAACCTGCGACAGGAGAGGAGGAACGCGGTGAGACCTCTTTAACCTCTGACCTCTGTAACCTCTGACCTCTTTAACCTCTGACCTCTTTCAGCCAGAGAACCTGCGTGGTTTTCGTGTTGATTGGAGATGTGTTGATGTGATAAACGCTGACCGGCTGTGTCGTCTCTCCATCAGATGAATCATCAGCAGCAGGAAGTCGACCGCCTCAGTAAAGAGCTGCTGGAGCAAAGAGCAGAGCTGTCCTTCCTTCGCAGCGCCCTCGACAACAAGGAGATGGTGAGACTGAATGATTTCAAACCTTCCAGCGACACCACAACGTTTCTTCTTCTACAAATATCAGGGCTCAGTATTAAACACTGTTTTGGTGTCAGCTGAAAAGTCTGTAGCACCAAATATTGGAAAACTGCACCAAAGCACACCTGGTCGGACTCTCAGATGGCGTCCTCAAATGTTTTATACTAAAGATATTTAGTAGACTATCAGTTAAGACTAAAGAAGATGGTGTTTATTTTATATTATATTAGTTTGAGAGATTAATCTTCTGTCAATCAACTCAAAAAAGACCAAAATACTCCTTCCTGTGCTTTCCTGATTGGCCCACAGATCTGCTGCATTTAATGAATCATCCTCTCTAACAGTATTTACCTTCTCTCTCATATCTCTGTGTGGTTTTCTTCAGGAGGGGTCGCAGGCGAGCAGCAGCCTGGCGGCTCTGCGGGCGGAGCGCGACACGCTGCTGCGTTCCGCCAGAGAAAAAGACGGAGAGCTTTTCTCGCTGAGACAACAGAGTCAGCAGCAGCAGAGCTCGCTGGACCTGGAGAGAGAGCGGCTCAGCAGAGAGCTGGAGGCTCTGAGGGCTCAGCTGCAGCAGCAGGTACCCACTCACCACAGAGACTCACCACAGAGACTCACCACAGAGACTCACCACAGAGACTCACCACAGAGACTCACCACAGAGACTCACCACAGAGAAGCTGCCTGGAGCCTCTCTGAAGGCTTTAAATTTACATGCAGTCAAAACGGAACGATTCATTCCTGGTAGAGTTTCCTGTTGACGTCCAGACTCCTCAGATCGTCTGGTTTAAGTTTACTTTCTGTCTCCAGAGTTAAAACTAAACATGAAGAAGCTGCGTTTAGTTTTAATTCACTAAATATCTGCAACCAACTTTAAGAAAACTGGAGGCTAAAACTCTTAAAGGTTTTAAATCGAAGCTTTAAACTTTTCTTTTCACTGCTTTTTTAATTTAAAATCAGCACTAATCTCTGTAGCTGCACTGTGATTTTTACTTTCCTGTTTATGATTTAAACTCAGCTTTTATAAAATCTTCTATTTTATTTTACTCCTCTCAGTCATTTTTATATCATCTTGTGTTCATTTTATATCTTCTCTTAATGTCTTTTTCTGTCTTTAGTATTTTCTTTGGTCTATAAAACATCAGAAAACTGAAACATTTCTTAAAGGTGATTTTATCAGTTTCTTGTTTTGTCCAACAAACAGTCAGAAACCAAAATATATTAAATTTACTGTCATTTTAAGACAAAGAAAAGCAGAAAATCATCTCATTTAAGAAGCAGGAACCAGAAAATCTGTCACATTTTTGCTTAAAAAAACGACTTAAACAGTTAATTAATCATCAGAAAAGTTGCATTTAGTTTTCTGTCAATCAGCTAACGATCATTTTCAGTATCTATTGATCTGTTCATGATCGTCCTGATTAATCAATTAGACGTTTAGTCTATAAAATGGAAGCAAAATGTTTCTCAAAGCTCAAAGTGACGTCCTCAAATGTCTCGTTTTGTCTCAATCAACCATAAAAGACTGAAGAAACCACTTTAAACCGCCTCGTTGTTTAAAGGCGTCTCACATATGAACTTCTTCGTCCTCCTGCAGCTCGCCATCAACGCGGAGCAGAAGCTGGAGATCGACAGGCTGAGGCGAGAGCTGGACTCGACTCGAGCCGAGCTGTCCCGCGCTAACAGCTCCCTGCAAAGCAAAGAGATGGTGGGAATATTTACTCCTCCACGAGTCCTCCAGAGACGAATCCTGCTGCTTATTAACACACAGACTTATCTTTATCCCCCCCTCCCCCCCTCCTCCTCCTCAGAGCGGCACCCAGCTGAGCAGCACGCTGGCCGGGCTGCAGGCGGAGAAGGAGAGGCTGCTGCGCTCGGCGAGGGAGCAGGAGGCCGAGCTGAACTCCCTCAGACAGCAAGCTCAGCTGCAGCAGAGCTCCCTGGAGCAGGAGAGGCAGCGCAGCAGCGTGGAGCTGGGAAACCTGCACGCCCAGCTGCAGCAGCAGGTGCCGTGCTGCGTTCACGACTGTGTGAGGCAGTTAGAGGGTGTTAAAGTGGTTAGTTAATGATTTATGTGTGTGTGTGTGTGTGTGTGTGTGTGTGTTTAAAACAGGCCTGCCGGGAAGGAGAGCTGTCCAGGAAGCTGCAGGAGGAGCAGTTCTGTCTGCTGCAGTGTGCAGTGGTGGAGGCTGAAGGCATCATACTGGACGCTGTGGCCAAACTGGACGACCCCATACACGTCCGCTGCATCAGCTCGCCTGGTAGACACGCTTTTATCACCCTCACCTCCTCCCAAAATCACATTTATCACATTGTATCCACACAATACCAGAGATTGAACTAGTCCTAGTCTATATAATAGTTAAATTACAGGTTCAGTAGCGGCTACGTTCATCAAGCATTTCACTCACTCTCTCTATATATACGATACGATGAACTTTATCGTCCCGCTCAGAGAAATTACTGTTGGACTCTGCAGCTGCACCATGACAACTTCAGCCATACCAACAACAACAGTTACATTAAATGACAATATTGCACACAACCTGTAGAAAACACATACTTACATCCCATAATTTAATACATACAGACACACACCTCATTAAAAAGTCACCATGCTGAAATGTCACCACAGTGAAAGCATCATATATATATATACTGTTGATAATAAGAAGAAAACAACATAAACACACAACAATAACTAAAAAGAAAATCACAAAGTTGTGAATGAATGTGCTGGAAAACATTTATTATAATAATGATAATAAATAAACAATATAAGAAAAACAAATCAGCAAATCTTCAAATTGGACAAACTTTTTTCTTCTTAACGACCTTTTTAAATGACGGATCTGAAGAATCAGAGTTGAAGTTGAATTTATTTTCTTGTGCAAGAAGGAACGTTTTTACAACGCGACACACGGGCGGTGTTACAGAGAAAAGGCTCCCCACAGTTAGTTTATTTACCTTATAACTGGACTTCCTGATGTTTCCAGACACAGAGATCATCACACATTATCTCAGCTTAAGATGCTCCAATCAGGATGACCTTTGACCCTTTCTGACTCCCTCTAACATCTTTACTGGCCTCCTGCTGTTACACAACAAAACATATCAAAAGAAAAGAGACACACACTCAGTATAATCCTAATTTTTGATTGTTTTAATGCATATTTAAACTTTATTTTCGCTTCTTCCTCTCTTCTCTCAGATTATCTGGTGAACCGAGCCGAAATCACGCTCGGTTCGATCGATAAGATGCAGCAGAGTCATGTGGTCTACGTGGGGAACATGAGCGGTAAGTGAGGCGTTCAGGGGGTTTTTTTAGCGTCATGTTTCCGTCGATACGATGCGACATCACATCACGTCGTCTCTCCTCCTCCTCCAGACGCCAGCGGTTTGCTGAGAGCCGTCACGCAGTTCTCTCATCTCGCCGCCGACACCATCGTGAACGGAGCGGCCACGTCTCACTCCGCCCCCACCGACCAGGCCGACCGTAAGGAACACACACACACACACACACACACACACACACACACAGCTGTAAGCGTTAACGTGCAGCAGACGTATGTAAGTGAACTTCCTGTCCTGTTTCTTCCGTCCGCCGCAGGTCTGACTGACGGCTGTCGGGATTGTGCGAATCACTGCCTCCAGTACTTGAAGGACTTGAAGTTCCAGGCCAGTTTGCAGCGAGCGGATCCCGCCGCCGTACGCTACACCATCCAACGCCTCCTCCATCTGGCACAGGTGGGACTGACTTCATCTCCGTCAGAGTCAAAAAAAAACTACCACTAGGAGATCCTCAGATAGCAGATGCAGGTCGTCCACTTCAGGCACCGCTGGTCTTCTTCTTCTGGCCCCGATAAAATAGCAAATATCGGCCAAATATCCCAAATTAAACATACCGTATTCTCTGTACTATAGGGCCCACTGGATTATAAGGCACACTGTCAATGAATGGTCTGTTTTCTAACCTTTTTCATACTATAAGGAGCATTAAGCGAAACAGAACAGTCAAACTTTATTAAACGCGTTCACAGTAACTCTCACTGTTCAGTTGTAACACGTAAAATACGACACACACTGTAATATTCTGGTGAAGCACAGTGTGTGTCACTCCTCGACGCTCCTGACGAGCTGTGATGCTTTGTAGTTTTACCAAAGTCTTACTAAAACATTTTGACAGAGCGCCGTGTACCACACAAACTCGCTCCGAGGTCAGTGAACACAACCAGAATGAATCCATTTATATGATACACTGTCGTTCTTTGAGAGAGTTAAAGGTTTTTAAAGGTGCCTTATCGTCCGGAAAATAATTTATGAGCTGCTAAACAGAGCGAGCTCCATGACAAACATATATTTGTTCAGTTTCTACATCATTTTCATGCTATTCTGAGATATTTGTTGTTACTACTGGATACTAAATTATTATAGTTTTTAGAAGAGGCGTTTATCGTCATAACAACATGTTGCATCACAAAATGTGTCATGAAACAAACGTTATAAAATAAGTTGCTCTGTTGTTATAAGAAGAAACTTCCACATGTTGTCTTTCACACTTAATCACCATCAAAAAAAAAACTTTAAAAAGTAGGGATGCAGGATGTTATCGGCATGTTATCGGTCTTCCTGTTCCTTCAGCGTAACAGTCTCCTCAGCCGGCTGGAAATAATATGTGCATATATCGGCATCGGCAATCGGCCACAGTGAGTTGGAAATATCGGCAAAAAGTCCCAATATGGTGCATCCCTATTTTAAAGGTTGTTGTGTTTTTCTGAAATGTTGCTCAGCGTCGGTTCAGCTTCTTTTAGAGCTAAAATGTTTTGTTAAATCATCTCAAACAAACAAACTAATGTGTCACGTTTGGAGCTTTTTGGATGTTTTATTAATAATAACGAACGCCGCCTGAAGTTTCTGATGTTTTACTGTCGCTGTGTGATGGTTGTTGTTCAGGAGCTGCGTCCCAGAGGGCAGGACGTGCTGAAAGAAGAGTTGGGAAACATGGTGGATAAAGAGATGATCGCCACGTCGACCGCCATCGAAGAGGCGGTGCTGCGAATGGACGTAAGAACGCACACGCACGCATCGCCGCACGCCGACACATCCGACACCTTTACAGACTTTTAACTTTAACGTTTGTGTTTGAATCTCAGGAGATCATGAATCAGGCGAAGAGAGACACTACTGGAGTTAAACTGGAGGTCAACCAGAGGTGAAATAAAATCAATTCAGATACATAAATAAATAAATAATCATCCTGTGAGTTTTCCTTTTTATAAACGTCTCCTCTTCTCTTCAGCATCCTGGGATCCTGCTCAGACCTGATGAAGGTCAGACGTTTCTTTACTTTAATGTCGTTTTTCTGATTAACTAACGATTCATTTTTTACTGATCGTCTCTTTAATCCTTGCCGTCTTCTCCTCTTCAGGCCGTTCACATGCTGGTGACGGCTGCTACAGATCTACAGAAAGACATCGTGGAAGGAGGAAGAGTGAGTTCAGATCATTTTATTGTTTTTATTTTCTTCTTTTTGTGTGTCTAATGTATGCTAATGTTATTGTGTCACATTTTTTATATATAAAAAATCTTGAAGATGTAAGAAAAAAGAGAAAAAAGTAGATGAAAAGTGAAGGAAAAGCTTTGTTTTCTTTCCAAATTCTGATTTTTATTATTATTTTTTTAATTCAAGTTTTTATTGAACATTTTCCTCCGTACAGGAACAGGCAGTATAAATATATATATATATATGTGTGTATGATCAGGACAGACTCAGCACATCACAGAGTAAATAAACAAGGGGGACAAGTAAACAAATAAATAAACAAAACTTAAGAAATGAAGATATGCAGCCAACATGAAAGAAAGCACAGCAGCTGTCATTCTCACATCTGTACGCACTTCTGTTACAACCCAACATGCTTCCACATATCTCATATATATATATTACTCTGGTATTCATCACAAGACCCTACTGGAGGAGGCACAACAACAACAACAACAACAATAAATAAATACAGAATCCTAGTCGTTAGGGGGTCGTTATTTACCCTGCTCCACGGGGTCGACCTCTCCCTCAAATTCTGGTTTTTATTTGCTCTTCTAAAATATATGATGGAATTTTGGGGGGTGAAGAAATGTAAAGAATAAATAAATAAATAAAATAGGAAATAACAGGAAAGACTAAGATCTTCTCCTGGACCTGTGTTTATCACACGATGATGCTCTAAAGGAATAAAGATGTTTATTTTAAGTATTTTTAGCAAAGTGTGAGTAACGTGTGTTCAGAACATTTAACCTTCATCTGCCTCTTTTAGATTTTACCTGCTGATGTGTTTATTTTGCATTATTTTGTGATTAAAATTGTTGAAAAAGTTAATTTTATTTAACTGAAGCCCAGAAGCAATTAACAGTCTGATATATAATAATATATATAAACTTATCTACATACATTTAAGAGGAAGAAGAATTTTTTTTAGAAATGACATCAGTCCAAATTTATAAATAGAGTCTTTGATCTCTGTTGAGTTTGAACTGTTTCACAAGTAAAGTGTTGAATGTTTAATCTCAATATGACAAACATGTTTTACCAAAAGCAACATCATCATAAACATGTTGTGGTGGCGACACTTTTTGAATCTGAACATGCAGAATAATATAAATATTTAAACACATTTCCATCGTTCTGCTCACAGGGAGCTGCTTCTGTTACCGAGTTTTACGCCAAAAACTCTCGCTGGACAGAAGGACTGATCTCTGCGTCTAAGGCCGTGGGCTGGGGCGCCACGCAGCTGCTGTGAGTATCAGCAAACACACGGCTAGTTATTTATATCATACTGGAACTGAGTCACTGTTTAATGAACTCGTACTGAACATCCGTCTTGTTTGCTCATCTGTTTGCGGTCAGAGAGTCGGCCGACCGTGTCGTGGGTGAGAACGGCACATACGAGGAGCTCATCGCCTGCTCGCATGAGATCGCTGCCAGCACGGCGCAGCTGGTCGCCGCCTCAAAGGTACAAACCTTTACAAACAAGGTAAATGATGTAGATCGAGACACACGACAAGAAGAACACGGCAAACACAGCGAGGGGGGGATGATGAGATACTTTACTGCATTTCAGAGGGAAACATCAGTTTATAGAATATGATGCTTTGTTAGATCAAATTATCCAACATAAACCTTTATAATATTACAAAGTGATGCATAAATTGCTTATTTTACGTCTTGTTTTGTGATTTCTATGTTTTATGTTCTATGTGGTGCTTTTATCTTGATCAGGAGAATCTGCAAACTGGTTTTTCCTGGTTTGTTGTAGAGCTGCAGTCAACCAAAGAAAATCTTGGTCGACTAAAATTGTACATAATCCTCCACTAATTGATTAGTCAGGGGGTCTGTATTTCTCTGTTTAGCGTCTTCAGGCTAGGCTAACCCATGGTTGCTAACTTTGGAGCTAACTCCCTTCACTTTTCCAGCACTTGGAGAAACAACAGACGTGACTTTTCATCATTTAACTGACACACTGTAGTCTGTGCTGTACATTTACTGCCAGACTGACAACTTACCGCTAACCTTTTCCTCTGCTCCACTCGTATCCACCGTCACTTTCTCTGTGTCCGACTCGCTACGCAAACATACTACGCAATGCTGTATTACTTAACAGAGTTACGCTCGTTTCCCAGGCAACGACACAGAGGTTCACTCACGTCCTGAACAGCTGCACAGACTCCCAAACGCTAAATATTTCTGAATGATGGATATTTGTTGTTAATTCTGGCATTAAAACATATTTTTTTGTCCTGGCGGGTTCTCGTTGATATAATTGTAGGAGAAACACTGATTCAGTAAACGTTCAGTACGTTTAGTAAACGCTCAGTAACCGTTGAGAACAGTTAGACCCAGAAGTCTCCGTTAGTTTGGAAGAGTCCAAAGTTGTGAAAACAGCGGGGGTGTTTTGAATAAACCCCCGCTGTTTTCACAGGTAGTTTGTTAGTCTGTCCTCCCGCTGCAGGAAATAATGGATTAATCCTGGAAAGCTGCTGATGTAGCACTTTTCTCCTTATGAAAGTAACACAGAGATTATTCAACCAATGAGAATTTAGTCTGATGAGAGCATATCAACCAACTAACCGACTAGTCGACCTTTGACCTTCTAGTGTAAGTGATGCAGGGCAGTAACGAAATCTGAACACGAGTGGTCAGCTGGACACTTTGGAGCGTTTTTAAAGTGGAACACGTCTCTAAATCAACATCAGAAGAAATTATTACTACATATTTTCACTCCACTGATCGTCTCTGACGGTATTTAACTGTTCTTCGGGACTATTTCTTCAGCAGAAAGTAGTTCCGGTGCACATTAACAGTGAACTTAACCCGCTGCTGTAATTTACAGGTGAAAGCCGACCGCAGCAACAAGAAGCTGTCCACCTTGCAGCACGCGTCGCGCCACGTCAACGACATGGCCGCCGTGGTCGTCACCTCCACCAAACACGGGCAGCAGCAGATCTCCGACCGAGGTGAGAGATGAGAGGTCAGAGGTCAAGGAGAGTAGATCTTGGAGACATCTGGTGACGTTTAATCTGCATTAAATTATATTTTTGTCCACTTGGAAGCAGCAGAAACACTTTAAGTCCAATCTTCTCTCTCTTTTAGCTTCTGTTTCTGCTCTCTACCATCTCCTGAGGGAAATATCTGGCTCTTTAGCTGCTTAACGCTCCACTAATGTTCACCAGCTAGTCTTAAACCCACGTTTGATGTCTTCACAGGTGTGATGGACTTCTCCGGCATGTCTCTGATCAAGCTGAAAAAGGAGGAGATGGAAGCTCAGGTGAGGCCACGACGTCCCAACATCCGTCCGGCAACAAGTCAGATAATAAAAGTCAACCTGGGAGACGAAACCCAGGGCAAAGAAGCCTGATAGCTTAATGCTGCTTGTGAAGTTTCTCGCTGTGTTTGTGCAACAAAAATATAAATATGCACTTAAATAACAGTTAAATATTTACATTTTTGTCATCTTTTATTTCCTTTTGGTTGCCGGACAGTCGGAGGAAACAGTTCAGAGAGACTTTGGAGGGAATTAAGGCACAAAAAAATGATATTTAATAATCCGCTCACGCCTGATGTTTTGCTCCCTGATCGTCCGCAGGTGAAGGTGCTGCAGCTCGAGAGCCAGCTGGAGCAGGAGCGAGTCCGTCTGGGGGAGCTGAGGAAGAAGCACTACGACCTCAGCGGCTCCGGGGACGCCGCCACCGACGCGCCGGACGAAGCCGACAGCTTCCCGCCGCCGCCGCCGCCCACTCTGCTGGACTCCACGCCTCTGCCCGAGCCCTTCCAGCAGACGCAGCCTTACATCAACACGCAGACCAAGCCGTTCGCTCCCGCTCGGACGCAGACGTTCCCGCCGCCTCAGACTTACACGCCGACGAACGTCTTCTCCCAAACGTACACGCCTCCTCAACCTTACACGCCGCCTCAGTCCTTCGCCTCCTCCCAGGCGTACGTCCCGTCTCAGCCGTTCACACCGAGCCAGAGTTACCTGAAGCCTCAGTCCTATTCTCTGTCGCAACCCTCGTCCAGCGTCTCTCAGCCGCAGAGCAACGCCGCCGCCGCTGACGCCTCCAGGCCGACCTTGAGGAGACCGAACATCTTCACCAAGTCTGGAAACTTGCTGAAGAACGCGGTAAGAGCTGAAAACCAGCCGCTGGAGCTGCGTTCATTCATCACATGAGCCTTTTAATAACCTGACCAGATGCTGTTTTTATATTTTTATTGCAGTTCAGACGAGGTGAAACTGGAACGGGAGAATCTTGAAGCCGGACTGAAGACGACGACGTTACTTCAGCAACCAAAGGAAAAATATAAAATGTCCTTTTTCAACCTTATTTTATCTTTGACCCTGTAAAAAACTGGTTGCAGGTGTTTAAAACTGTTTAATATCAGTTAAATGTACAAATGAAACAGTAATATTATATTTTATAATCCAACTGAAGCTTTTATCATGACTCTAATTGTTATTATATAAAGAATTGATTCATTAAAACACATTAAATCAATGGAGGAAGAATTTATTGTTTCACTGTTTTCTTTTTTTTTACATATTTGTTCCTTTAGTTTGAATGTTTATTATTAAAGGAGACGTTTTATTGTTGGTAAACTCCTGGAAACTGTCCAGTTTTTCATATATTTTTCAGTCTTTGGTACAGTATGAAGGATCTATGGAAGGAATCTGTTGTTGGTCCGGTATCTGAGGACCTCACTTCACTTCTGATCAAAACTTTTTTAAACATATTATTAAAGAAAATATAGATTTCAGTCATGATGCAAAACAAACTAGACGCTCCAGTTAGTTTCCAGGTCAAGAAGGAAGTTTGATGCAACATGCAGGATTGATTTATTTTATTTAACTAAAAACATCTATTTGCATCAATAATAATAATAATAATAATAACTGTATTTATACAGTATTTTTCTAATCAGACTGACAAAGTGTTTAATAGTAAAAACCAACAGAATAAACAGTAAAAATGATTAAAAAGTGAAACAATGAAGAGCATAAAGAAATAAAACCAAAACAAAAATATAACTTAGTTACAATTTAAGAGAAACTGTCTGATAAAAGTGATTTAAAAACACTACAGCAGGATATATTATATATAAATATAATATATATAAATAAATATAATATATGTAGTTATAAGCAGATATAAGTGTTTATTACAGTGTTATAACTCCTCCTATGAGCTCCTGTAAGTGGAAACTGCTGCACAAAACAGCTGCGATTAAATATAAAATGTCTTCATTGAACTGAACTGGACATCAATAAACACTTAAAATGTTCTCATATCTGCTTATAACTACATTATAGTGTGTTATAAACCTTTTATTAAATGTTAATATGCTGCTCATAAATGCTAAATACTTAAAGTTTTACTGATTCCTCTTAAATGTTCAATAAAATATTGATATAAATACAATTAAACGGTCAAATAATATGTTTTTATATTGTTTGTTTTTGACCACAGGGCTGTAGAGAAGCTTTATCCATTTTTATTAGTCTTGTACACAATAATAAAATAATTAAATAATAATAACTATCACCAAAATTGGAAAGATCTTAAGTTTGACTTTGAGGAGCAGAATCATGACTGAGTTATAGATAGTTATATATAGTTATAGTATCTGCTTATTGTGATGATGAGACTGTGTTATAATCAATTCTATGTTTATTTTCTGCTTCTAAATGTTTAAATATGGCGGTTAAATCAAAGTCTCGCTCTTCTTCTGGTGTTTTTAACTACAGGATGGTGATAAAAAAAAGTCCGCTGGCGCCCAGTTTGAACGTGTTAAATGTTTAAAGTGTTTCCAGTATGAACCAGTTAAACTCTCTTCATGCTCTCAGATATTCTCACAGCGACCTCATCTGTCTGTTATTTCTGACATGCGCAGTACAAACTGCAATCTCACCGCCGTAGACCGCTGCAGGGAGCAGACGGCAAGCTGGATCAATACCAGAGCCGATGATACCGGAACCACATATCCAGACCTTCAGAATAAAAGCAGGATAATGTTTGGAGATCAGGCTCAGAGCTTTTTTTTTTTAATTTATTTATTTTTATTAACATTTTTTATGTTCATTTTATGTCTTTTATGTAATTTATTTTGTTGAAAATAAAGTTGCTTTGAGCTGCATTTCTTGTATGAAAGGTGCCACATAAATAAAGTTATTTTTTATTGTTGTTGTTGTTGTTGTTGTTATTATTATTGTTATAGCTCACTGATTTATAGGACAAATGAGGCTGACTGGACATTATTTGGTCAAGTTATAAGTATATGAAGTACAACACTAAACCAAATTTCTGTTTTCTTCTTTTTATATAAAATAAAATTCACACAATAAACATTCAAAAATAAAACATTATAAAAATTGTAACACATTGTGTATATTTTCACATGTTTATACACTAAAATAAATACAACCCACTGCACATCAGACCAATAGACACTTTAGCATTTTAATACTTATTATACATATTTATTTAATATTTGAATGTTTACCTTTTACTTCCCAAAGATAACATTTTGTTAACAGTTATTATCTGATGTACACAAGATTTAAAAAAAGAAAAATAATCTTGTAGGATTTTGTGGCTCATATTTAAAAAGTTGTGTAGTATATATTAGTATAGTATTATATTATGATAATATATATAAATAATAAAATAAAAGTAAAAAATAAGTAAGATAAATTAAAAAATAACAATTGAATATATTTTAATAATTCACATATATTTATAATTAATTCATTAATAATATAAATCATATATTAGATTACGTTAATATTATTTATTTATTCATTTTTTAATTTTTTTAATCTATATAATTATTTAAAAATATATATTTGTGTAAGTATTGATTAATTCATTAATTTTAATTATGTCTATAATTAATAATTAGAAAATGAATCAGATTTATTCACCAAGTAGCAAATAGAAGGAACTCAGTGTGAAAAACAGGAAGTACAATAAACATTAAAGGAAGGGGATGTAATTAAATTAATTAGATAATATTATTTCATTATTGCAATATTATATAAAAGCCACAACTGATATTACTACTAATTATGTATATATATATTTATGGAGAGAGAGAGAGAGTGAGAGAGCAGTATATATAAACACACACTGCTATTAAACACCATGTTTCTTCATAAACAGTCTACACTTTATATTTATTTTCCTATTTAAACTCTTATTCTAATAATTATGGCACATCAGCCTTTAATCACAACACACACACACACACACACAGTCTCTGTCTGAACACGTGACACATAAAACCTTTGAATTCTGGGATCATTTAAAGTGATCAGAGCAGATCGATGAGAGCAGGTTTATTGTGACGTGTAGCTGGAAGTGTGTGTGTGTTTGTGTTGTGGAGGATTGACAGCTGACAGGGAGAGAGAGAGAGAGAGAGGGAGAGAGAGAGACACAGCTGATATTTACCCCCAAATAAATGACAGTAAAGCCCGGACACAGCCGGCAGGAATGGATCTGAGATAGTTAGACAGTGTTAAGTTGATTTAAGGAGGATCTGTTTACAGGATCTGAAGGTCCCGGAGCCAGACCGGACTAACTTTTGTTCTTCCAGGGGAAGGAAGTTTGCTGTGGCGGAGGAAGCCAGGGCGGCTGCAGACATGGAGGACTCCGGGTCGGCCCTGGAGAAAAATGTGGCTGACCTCACGGTGATGGACGTGTATGACATCGCCGCGGTGGTGGGCCAGGAGTTTGAGCGGATCATAGACCAGTACGGCTGCGAGGCTTTGTCCAGACTCATGCCCAAAGTGGTGCGGGTGTTGGAGATCCTGGAGGTGATGGTGAGCCGCAGCTGCATCAGCCCGGAGACCGAAGAGCTGCGGCTGGAGCTGGACAAGCTGCGGCTGGAGAGGATAGACCGGCTGGAGAAGGAGAAGAAGCACAGAAAGGTACCAAAGAAGAGTCTGTTTACATATCACAGCTGAAATATGTTGTTGTTAGCAGTGGTGGGAAGTAACTAAGTACATTTACTCAAGTATAATTATGAGGTACATGTACTTTACTGGAGTATTTCCATGTGATGCTACTTTCTACATTTCAGAGGGAAATATTGTACTTTCTACTCCACTACATTTATTTAACAGCTTTAGTTACTTTTCACATGAAGATTTGACACAATGGATAATATAACAAGCTTTTAAAATACAACACATTGTCAAAGATGAAACCAGTGGTTTCCAACCTTTTTGTCTTTTGACGTCTTACAAAAAGCAGTGTGTAGTCGGGGTCACATTTCACATGTCTATGAGTTGTTAACAGCTCCACCAAATAGTGATTTTTCCCTCTAAACTTCTCACATGCTTTCATTTCAATAAATGTTCAAATGATCCAATATTTCAGCAAAAATCAAAGATTAGAGAAAAAGTCCAAAAACTGAAAACAGATTTGTTTATCAGCTGCAACAACTGTAATAATTTTGATAACTGGTTGTTTTTAGTCATTTTTAAAAGAAAAAAATCCACAATTCTCTGGTTTCAGGCTCTCAAATGGATAAAATATGATCCAAATTCATATTTTGTGGTTGGTTGATGGTTTCTTTAGTCTTCTATGACAGTAAACTGAATATCTTTGGGTTATTAACTGTTGGTCAGGAGAAAACAAGACATTTGAGGTCGTCACCTTGGACATTTCCGCTCTAAACTTCTCAGATGGTTTCATTTAAACAACTATTTGAGGCATAAATAAGTAAAACTACCCAATATTTCACAAAAAAGGAGCAAATTTTGAAGGAAAAATCCAAAAAACTGAAAACAGAATTGTGTATCAGAACTTTGTTTTTTCTTCTTTCCTCTCCCATTAATCATCTCACGACCCCTCAGATTTATCTGCTGACCCTTTGGAAGGGCCCCGACCCCTAGGTTGGGAACCAGTGGACTAAACTAGCTAACTGTATATAAAGTAGTGTAAACTAGCTCCACCTCCAGCAGCTACAACAGTAACATGCACACAGCAGCTTCACTCCTGAATCCTGCAGCTTGTTTCCACTCAGATCCAGCTCTCTCAGATGGGAGGGGTTGGACTTCAGAGTTGAGGCCAGAGAAGCACAGCTGATCTCTGACAAACTGCACTCACCAAATTTGAATAAAGAATAAATTATGAAGATAAAATGTAATTTATAGTCCATCTATGTGTTCATCAATGAGCGTTTCCCTAAAATGAGCAGAGTGACTGTCATTGTGTTATTGTGAATCATCATAATGTCAGCCTTCTATTGTCAAATCCATAATTGGAGGATCAATGTGAAATCAGACATCTTGGACTAGAACTTTGTATCAGAACTTTGTTTTTTCTTCTTTCCTCTCCCATTAATCATCTCACAACCCCTCAGATTTATCTGCTGACCCTTTGGAGGGTTCTGACCCCTAGGTTGGGAACCAGTGGACTAAACTAGCTAACTGTATATAAAGTAGTGTAAACTAGCTCCACCTCCAGCAGCTACAACAGTAACATGCTGCTTTCAGTAGGATTCTGAATGAAGGACTTTTACTTGTGATGGAGTATTTGTTATATTGTTTTACTGATATTCTCACTCAAGAACAGGATGTGGGTATTTCTCTCACCACTGAGAGGACATGGTGGTTTTATCTCCTACTATATAAAGTCACTGCAATATTTTGTATAGTGTTATTAATAGCATTATGTGATTCTCTTGTTACTTTTTATCTCTTATGATGGAAGAAATACTCAAATATTAAGTAAAAGTAGCAATACAGCAATGTATTACAAGTCCTGCAGTAAAAGTCCATCAGTATTCAGAGCTTGATGTAGTTAAAGTATTTTAGTAAAAGTAGTGGTTTGGTCCCTCTGACTGATATATTATTATATATGACATCATTAGATTATTAATAGTGAAGCATCAGTGTTAGAGCAGCATGTTACTGTTGTAGCTGCTGGAGGTGGAGCTAGTTTACACTACTTTATATACAGTACTTGAGTAGAAGTACTCCATCATTGTTAATCTGTGATTTCCTAGTAAACAGTATCCATTTACAGGCGTATTAGTTTGTTTTTGGAAGGAGTTTCATGCAGTTTATGTTGCGTAATCTTGAATCTTGAATCATAATTTGATGACTAATTGGAAAAATGCTTCACATTCGATGAATATAACCGTAGTGTGACAAAGGAAGGAGATTTTCCAACAGACGCTGCTGCCATTTTTTTTTTCCCCCATCGACTGTCATCATCATGTGCAGCTAAACAAACAGGAAATCAGAGTTTCAGAGGCCAGATTACACACTGGGTTTTGTTTTTTTCTAATAGTAACAACCAGTAGTGGAAGAAGTGTTCAGGTCCTTTATTTCATCAGTGTTAGAGCAGCAGTAGCTGCTGGAGGTGGAGCTAGTTTACACTACTTTATATACAGTTAGCTAGTTTAGTCCACTGGTTCCCAACCTAGGGGTCGGGCCCCTCCAAAGGGTCAGCAGATAAATCTGAGGGGTCGTGAGATGATTAATAAGAGAGGAAAGAAGAAAAAACAAAGTTCTGATACACAAATCTGTTTTCAGTTTTTGGACTTTTTCTCTAATCTTTGATTTTTGATGAAATTTTGGATCATTTATTTGAATTTATTGAAATGAAAGCATGTGAGAAGACACTGATTTTATATGAGAGTTAATAGTTTTCATGTCTTTTTTGGTGAAATATTGGGGAGTTTTACTTATTTATGCCTCAAATAGTTTAGAAGTTTAGAGCAGAAATGTCCAAGATGACGACCTTAAATGTCTTGTTTTCTTCAGACCAACCGTTTAGAACCAAAACATATACAGTTTATCAGTCAAAGAAGAATAAAGAAAGCAGAAAATATTATTTTGGATAATATTATATTCATCTGAGAGGCTGAAACCAGAGAATGGTGGTAGCTCTTCTGCTAAAACTTTATCGTGTAAGGGCCAAAAACATCATATTATATAAACTCATCATATGTTGTTAGATAAATGTAGTGGAGTAAAAAGTACAATATTTCTGCTTTAAATATAATGTAATGGAAGTATAAAGTTGCATAAAATGGAAATATGCTCAGTAAAGTTTAGTGGTAAAGTATTTTAAATATGCTCAGTTTAACGTCACTGAAGTGTCAGAGAGACGCAGAGAGTCAGAGCAGGAACATCGACTCTGCTCTCTGCGCTATAAAAAAGTCATCCTGTCAGTCTCTCGTGACAGTTCAGCCGCGGTAAACACTCGCCGGTTGACTGATTAACTGTGTCTCATGACTCGGATAAAGTGGATGTTTCTGGAGATGACGGCTGTTTTCTGCTGCGTCTGAGAAACAGAGAGAGAGAACGTCATAAACCTGCTCTACATGATTTCCAACATCTGCAGCACTAAAAAAAAAAAGTTAAAATGTTAAAAACCCAGCAGAGAGATCTGCAGAGTGAGTGGGAGGAAGGACTCGGGGGTGATCTGGCAGCGTTAGATGTTTCTTTCCATGAGGTTTCTTTTCTTCTATGTGGCTGCAACTAACAGTCATTTACATTATTGATTAATCTGTTCAATATTTTCTATATTAATCAGTTAATCGATCAAAAGCCCAAATGTTATGTGTGACTATCAGTTTAAAACCTTCAGATGTTCAGTTTATTTTCATATATGACAAACAAAAACAGCAAAAAGTCATAAAAGTTTGGTATTTTTGCTTTAATGATGACTGAAACAATCTAATCTTATTAATTTTCCGTCGATCGACTTACTGCAGCTCTAATGTGCTGATTGATTCAAGAGCCAAAAGTTTTATTTACATATTGTGCAGTGAGATTCAGGGAGACGTAACTTGCAGGAAATAATTATAATAATTAGAACGAGAGTAAAAATAAGAATTAGAAAAACAAAATGATAAATATATGTTATATAATTATTAAAGTGCTGATGGGCACAAAGAGCTGCAACGATCAACAGAAAAATGAGTTCAGTCTCTTTATTTGACTTTTATATGAACAACACGTGTCTAAAAACAAAAAGTAGATAAATATTTCATGTATATACAGAATATAAAACACAATAACACAATAAAAACCGTCTCTAAAAGGCTCAGTGAACGTGCAGGTTCATCAGATTCACTGCACACAGAACAAAACTTGAACCAGAGTTTCACACTCAGAGTGTCGACGCCGGTCTGCGGAGTCTAATATAGACCTGGACCAGAACCTGATGGTCAAAGATAGACCCCTGGAGGGGAGGGGAGGGGGAGGAGGAGAGTCTGAGGGAGTCCTATCACCTTACCAGACACTTTCACAATATACTGAAGCTCAGGTGGTTTTTGTTTCTGATGAGAAAGACAACACTGTCCTGTCGGCTTTTAACTTCCTGAGAAAATACAAATGCTGCTCAAAGAATCGGCATTAAACACTTTCCAAGATATTTATAATTTAATTCAGCAACTAGATGTTTGTAATGTAATTAATCAGCAACTATTTGAATAATAATTTTAGACATTTTCTAAGCAATAACACTTAAATTGTTCAGAGGTTGCAGCTTCTCAAATGTGAGAATTAGAAGTTCATCTGTGAATTTGGGACAATTTGTCAGACAAAACAAGACATTTGAAGTTGAGTTTTACGAAATTATAACGAGCATTTTCTCTCTTTTTATGACATTTTATATAGAAAATGATTAATCAATACTGGAGATGATTGTTGCAGTGTGTGTATTTGGGTAATCAGTATATAAACATATAAAACTGAAAATAATGATTGTTTTCATTCTCCATTATTTTCTTGGTTAAAATAGTGAAAAAATATCCAGAACACGTTTCTCAGAGCCCCGAGATGACATCATCACGTCACCTGTTCTGTCCGACCGAACATATTTAATTTATTATCACATAACAGAAAGAAAAGCAGCGAATCCTTCAAAGCGACAGCTGATCATTTGTCTGCCGATCGACTGTTCGATTGATCGATGAATCGTTGCAGCTCGAAAAAACTATAAAATGTAAATACATTAGATTTTTAAAGAAAACTTTTTATTTACATTTGAGGACAAATTTGCAAGACTTTTACTTTTTTATGTATTTTACAATATTTATACTTTCCTACTGTAGTTAAAGCTGAATAATTTGTCGATTCATTGATTAGTTCATTGACAGAAAATTAATTGCCAACTATTTTGAGGATGGATTAATTATAATCAGTTGATTAAATGAATGAATTATAACTCATTAAAGTAATTTATCATGTAAAAAGGCCAAACGTTCTCTGCTTCCAGCTTCTTAAATGTGATAAATTGATACTTTTCTGTTTTATAAAGTTAGTAAATCGTATATTTGTGGATTATGGACCATTGATTGAACAAAAAAAGCAAAATGAACACGTCACTTCAGAGAAAGTCTAGCATGTCTATGTCTAGCAAGTTATGAGTTTATTTATTTTAAAATATAGACAAACAGCGAAATGAATACTTTAAAAAAAATCACAAGACATTCTTTATTCAGACAAATTGATTTCTCTCAGTCTTCAGGTCTTTATTAAAGTCGACCGTGCGGCAGTATAATAATCCAGAGAGTCTGTATTAACTCAAGTTTTTCTTATTTTCTGCTACAGACCCGAAAGGTCGTGTAGTTTTATCTCTTTTCCTGTTCCGACTGGCTCATGTAAACATGGCGTGTAATCAGATCTCAGCACGTCGCTCTCTGCAGACACGGTTCTGCAAGCGTGTAAAAAAAAAAAACCTTGATGTGCAAGATTTTAAGAGCACAATCGAGCTTTTCTCCACACAGACGGGAGACAAATCGAAGGGAAAATGTGAATAAACGAATGCGGAAGCGTGACGAAAGCAGAGGCTACAGGTCTCTGAAGGGTTTGAGTCACTTTACAGTCACCCAGATCTCAACTTCACTGAGTAATTATCAGAGATTTCATCCTGTTTTTAACTTCAGTAGAGTTCAGAGACCATGAAGCATCTATGACAAGAAGCATTGAAGCTGTTCTGGAGGCTTAATGTCGGATTTTCATGTAATTTGTCGCACATTTATCGCTTTACTGTATTTATCCCAAAGAAAATGGTGCCACATGGTCGTCTGTGCTTCATATACTGACTTATATAAATATATTCATATCACAAATCTACAGTTTCAATGAGAGTGTTTATGTTAACCTTGGAAATACAGAAGAGTTTAACACAACAATCCCAACTCAAGCTCCACTTGCTATATCAGCTGTTTCTAGAGCTTTCAGTTGTATCACTTCATAAGCAATAATTACGTTAAATTAAATGCTTTATTAATCCCTGCAGTGGCAATTATATGCAGCAGCTCCTCACTCAGGTCAACACACAATAAATAGGAGAGGAAAACATTGTTAATCATGAAGCTAAAAGCTAAAAGCTACATGTGGAATCCTGGTAATAAATATGTTAAAGGGGACATATAACATCAAATCATAACACAAAGTCATCTCAGGGCACTTTTACATGGAGCAGGTCTAGACCACGCTCTTTAATTTACAGAAAGAGAAACCCAACAGTTCCCCCCATGAGCAGCACTTGGTGATAGCGGGAAGGAAAAACTCCCCTTTAACGGGAAGAAACCTAAAGCAGACCCCGACTCTGGGTGGGCGGCCATCTGCCTCCCAAGTTAGTAACGTGCATTAATAGTAACAAAATACATGCAGATGGAGAAGAGGAGAGAGGAGCTCAGTGCATCATGGGAAGTCCTCCGGCAGTCTAGGCCTATAGCAGCATAACTAAGGGCAGTCTAGGCCTATAGCAGCATAACTAAGGGCAGTCTAGGCCTATAGCAGCATCACTAAGGGCAGTCTAGGCCTATAGCAGCATAACTAAGGGAAGTCTAGGCCTATAGCAGCATAACTAAGGGCAGTCTAGGCCTATAGCAGCATCACTAAGGGCAGTCTAGGCCTATAGCAGCATAACTAAGGGCAGTCTAGGCCTATAGCAGCATCACTAAGGGCAGTCTAGGCCTATAGCAGCATAACTAAGGGCAGTCTAGGCCTATAGCAGCATCACTAAGGGCAGTCTAGGCCTATAGCAGCATAACTAAGGGCTGGTCCAAGGCGAGTCAGATCAGACCTAACTATAAGCTTTATCAAAGAGGAAAGTTTTAAGCCTACTCTTAAACATAGAGGGTGTCTGCCCCTCGGACCGAATCTGGAAGATGGTTCCACAAGAGAGGAGCCTGATAGCTGAAGGCTCTGCCTCCCATTATACTTTTAAATACTGTAGGAACCACCAGTAAACCTGCATACTGGGAGACCAGTGCTCTAGTGGGATAATACGGTACTATGAGTTCTTTAAGATATAATGGTGCCTGACCGTTAAGGGCTTTGTATGTGAGGAGAAAGATTTTAAATTCTATTTTACTGGAAGCCGATGCAGCAAAGCTAAGATGGGTTATGAGATGTCATTTATACTGTTTTAATGTTGGATGTTAAACATGTTCAAAGTTCCAAAGCTTGAGGTGAATATATGTCAAAGGTTGCTCCCTGAAAGCCAAAAGTCAGTGATTCAATCTTCAGTTTTCTCCACTTCCTCCTCGTGATGACATCAGATTGTTTACACGTTCCCACAGATCAGCGTCCGTTCTGTAATCTTTGTTGAGGTCCTTCACGTTATCTTGCTACTATAGTTTGTTTACGTATAGCCTCAAGAGCTTCCTGAAAGCTGACCAATCAGAACAGAGCGGGCTCATCAGGAGGCGGGGCCTTACAGAGACAGGAGCTAAAACTTCCTGTTTCAGACAGAGGCTGAACTGAGGGGCTGCATAAAGGACCAGTAGAAGATAAATAAGGAGTTTTTAACTGGAAATCATGCAAAGATATTCCAGTAGAGCCACAGAATATAAATATAGAGGCTGGACATGTGTTGCTTTAATAAATCTTCAAATATCTCTGCGTGCAGGAGCTGGAGCTGGTGGAGGACGTATGGAGAGGAGAAGCTCAGGACCTGCTGACCCAGATCGCTCAGCTGCAGGAGGAGAACAAATCTCTCCTCACCAACATGTCCATCAAAGACCCCATGAGCGAGGAAGACCTGCAGAGGCATGAAGGTGAGGACGCGAGCGCAGAACACACACACACACACACACACACACAGTGAAAATCAGGAAAGTGATCAATTATTTCAGGGGGAGTTTTAGGAAATATGTGTGACTTTTACAAGTTGTGTCAGAAGAATTTGTTTTACGTTAGAGCCACAGTGGAGAAAAATTAGGAAATTTTAATTATAATCAAGAAAATATTTAGAAAATTAGTCAATAATGAAAATAATCATTAGTTTCAGCCTATTTAATACTTTGTTACTATAAAAAATATCAATTATAGCAGCTTTAATTAATAAATGAAGGACTCGAAAGGCTTAAATAATTCGCTACCTGCTGTTTGTGTTTTGGTTTTGCAGAAAACTTTCACTAGTTATGCACACAAACACACACACACACACACACACACACACACACACACACACACACACACACACACACACACACACACACACAAAGGAAGCCTTCTCTGCGTCTGACGGCGAGCCAGTCTTGTCTCTGCACCAGAGGCCTTTTCGTGGTTTCACACAGAGGCCACAGTCATCCTGAAACACTGCGGACAGACAGACCAGCCTCAGTGTACGAGCACACCTGCTACACACACACACACACACACACACACACACACACACACACACACACACATACATACTCGCACACAAATCAGGGTTCCCTCTGTACAAACATGTCTGATTACTTTTCTTTGCAGATTGTTATAAAAAAATGTAAACATGTTCCTCGGCATGTTTGTCACACACACACACACACACAGCTCATCACCGCCTCGCCCTCTTCTCTCTCTCTCTCTCTGTGGTCGCCAGGTATGACGGAGAGGGAGAGACAGGTGATGAAGAAGCTTAAAGAGGTCGTGGACAAGCAGAGGGACGAGATCCGAGCCAAGGACCGAGAGCTGACGCTGAAGAACGAGGACATCGAAGCAGTAAGACTCCACCAGGAGCGAGCTGTGCTGTTTTTATACTGAAAAAAGCTGAATAAGACGTAAAACTATGTCTGAATTTTGATATTTTTACCCATAATTGTCACAGTGGTAAACCAATAATCTCATGTGAACACATCTCCAAACAAAACAGCTGATGTCTGGATGAATTTAAGTCAATTACAAGCTCAGTTTTTAATGTTTTAATGAAAAAAACAATAATATCTGACAAACAGCTCAGTGGACATTAAAGTATCCGCTGCAGAGAAACAACCTTTATAACTCTCTGCTTTTACATATCCTGATAATCAGACTGAATTTCCATTTCATGGGAACGCTGTGTTGTTTTTGGCAGATTTCTTGTTGGGAGCGGTTGTTTAATTTTTCCAAAAACAATCAAGTGACGTATCTGTCCTTCGTTCTCAGTCTGGTTTGTAGCAGGTTAAATAAACCTTTTCCAGTAATATTTAAAAAAAAAAAAATGCTGACATGAGAGTTGTAATTTACTTTAAGTCCCTAATTTGCATTTATAAACAAACAGTTAATAAATGGTTTAGCAGATATAAGTAATTAATGTAGACACCCATATGAGAATATATAACACAATATAGTGAAACACTGTTTTAATAATGTAATAACACTAAAAATGTGTGTATTTATGGTAACAAATACATTATAGGTGTTATAAACTATTTATTAACTGTTTATATGCTGCTTATAAATGCTAAACAGTGATGTAAGATGGCTCACAACAATCTGTGGAGCTTCTTTAATGTCACACTTGTTGCTGTTTTTCATGGATCTAGCTGAGTATCTATCTGCGTAAGAAGAAGAACCGTGTAATGACAATGTCACGTGACGCTATCGGGCCCAAAAAGACTTTTTCCCACAGACTCACATTGTGAAAGAGATGTCTGTAAATCAGTGGATACATTTTTTTGAGCATCACAACCCAGGAAATGACTCGTCTCACTGTCAGAATTTGATCTGTTCAGTCTGATCACATCTAAAAAGCCTAAAAGAGCCGCACGATTGAATTGTTTTATTCCCATTCAAGTTAGCCGGAGGGCTAAACAGGAAGTAGCCAACTCGGCCGGTGAAAGTCACCAGTGCACATGTTCCATGGGCCCAATGAACCCGGACGATCCGGGTCGTTTTATGTGCAGAAGTCAAACTTATACGTCCATGGTTTGAATCGCTAAACAAATGTGGGCGACTATTCAAATGTCAGGAACCAGGCCGACTTTTCTTTGACGGGTCACAGTTATTCTCTTTACATTTTACATTAAAATGTCTCGTCTTGTATCCAGATTGTATCTAGATATGATTTAATTTCCACCGGGTGTTAATATGTGTCTCCAGCGTCCACATTGGGATCCGATCGCTTTGTCCAGGTCAAACAACCAAATGTCACATCCTTCTCTCTTTTATGCAAAAAAGATGGTAGCCGTCCATGAAGCTGTGCTGTTGGATGGTTGTATGAACTTCTGCTGGCTTTTTGAAACCGTCTCGACATGACTCCATCCAGGAGTGTCTCGAATATCCATAACTTTCTTGCCAGTAGCTTAGCTTGCTAACCGCTAACCGGCTAATGGCGATACCTTGCGATTATGTACTTCCGCCCACGTAGTAACAACACAACTGCATTTACGCTTGTGTTAAAGGACCAGTGTGTAGGATTTAGTGATGTCTGGTGGTGAGGTTGCAGATTACAACCAACTGAATAATCCTAGCAAGTAGGAGTGCGCTAACTGTTCTGCGCTACTGTAGAGACACGGCGGCCTCCCTGTGTAGATATAAAGGGCTCATTGTAAGGTAACAAAAACACAACCATTATTATTTTCAGGTGATTTATACACTGATTAATACATACTTATGAATATTCAATTCATTGTTTTATACATATAGCGCCAAATCACACAAACTGAAATCATCTCAGGGCTCTTTTCACATTTCAGAGCAGGTCTAGACTGAACTCTTTAACTTACAGAGACCCAACAGTTCCCCCTATGACCAGCACTTGGCGTCAGCGGTAAGGAAAAACCCTTTAAGGGGAAGAAACCTCATGGAGAACCGGACTCTAGGTGGGCGGCCATCTGCTTTGGCCGGTTGGGTTGAGAAAGAGAGAGGAAGGTGGGAGGATGTGTGTTATAGTTTATTCCTTTATATGCCGCTAAACTCTGGACACTGCACCTTTAAATACGGTCACAACGCGTCCCTGACCACCTCTGAAGGTGATTGGATCACAGTCTGTCCTCAATGCGTCTTGAGTACATTTACACCTGTACTTTCATGTGGTCAAACGCTATCCGATTACCCAGAACGCATTTTAATGCAAGATGTGAAGAGTCGTGTTTCTCTAAGTCGGAAAGACGTTTTCAAGATGTCAGTTTCATTTCAGCTCGAGTTGACTGAGAATATTTCACTTCATCTGACTACAGTAGTAACATGAAGCACAACTATTCTATTTAATAAAGATTTGTGCACATGAGAAATGAACTAATGCAGCTTTAAAGGCTTAATTAGACTGTTGGACACGTGGATTTTTATTATTAACCTCTTTTTTTCTGTCTCTGCAGCTCCAGCAGCAACAGTCTCGCCTCATGAAGATCAACCACGACCTGCGACATAAGATCTCCGTGGTGGAGGCTCAGGGGAAAGCGCTGATCGAACAGAAGGTGGAACTGGAGGCCGGCGCTCAGGCTCGCGGACAGGAAGTCAGTGCTCTTCGACAGGAAGTCTCACGCTTGAGGGAACGTCTGCAGGGAGACGTGCCTGCTCAGAACAATGAGGAACCTCCACCTCAGCCCCCCTCACCTGCAGAGGTAACAGGAGACGGCTAGAAGAGCCTCGTGTGAGCGTCAGAAATTAGTTTTACAGTCTTAATTTGTGCAAGAATCCCCTAAAAATATCAGTTTTAAGAATTCTATCATTGTTATTTATATATAAACTGTAGTATTATTGATCTTCTGGCAGTCTGCAGACTTTATATTGAGTACATTTACTCATGTGCTGCACCAAGTTCAATTTTAGATACTTGTACTGTGTTTGAGTATTTCTACGTTTCTACTTCTCAACATTTAAGAGGAAAATATTCTACTTTTTACTCTTTTACTTTACTTTACTTTTAACTTAACAGATTAAGATTTAACATAAGATAATAAGTGATGACATTAAATGAAAATCCAACACATTGTTAAAGATGAAACCAGTGGTTTCCAACCTTTTTGTCTTTTGACGTCTTACAAAAAGCAGTGTGTAGTCGGGGTCACATTTCACATGTCTATGAGTTGTTAACAGCTCCACCAAATAGTGATTTTTCCCTCTAAACTTCTCACATGCTTTCATTTCAATAAATGTTCAAATGATCCAATATTTCAGCAAAAATCAAAGATATCAGAACGTTGTTTCTTCTTCTTTCCTCTTGTAAACAGTAACAGTGAGTAGAAGGTAGATCTCAGCAGCTGAATAACAACAACCTGCAGGATTCAGAGGAGCAGCTGCTGCAGACTGATAAGACCTTCAGAAACATCACATTTCAGTAAAAATCAAAGATTAGAGAAAAAGTCCAAAAACTGAAAACAGATTTGTGTATCAGAACTTTGTTTTTTCTTCTTTCCTCTCCCATTAATCATCTCATAACCCCTCAGATTTATCTGCTGACCCTTTGGAGGGGCACCGACCCCTAGTTTGGGAAACCACTGGACTAAATGACCAGACTGTACGTGTGTATATCCAAAATAGCAGAATGAGCTCACAGTGAAGGACTTGAATGGCTTCCTGTTAGCTCAGTGTTTTTATTTAAGTACAATGCATTGTGGTCCAGGACGTTTCTCTCTCAGTCGTTCTTTATTATATTATATTTAGCCAAAACAAAACCTTTAAATCTTAGAAAATCAGCTGCATTCATCAGTCATATTAATCAGTTGTGTGTTTAAGCTTTAAAAGAGGTTTTATGTCCAGCTCATTACAGTGTTTTACAGTTGCTTTGGCTCAATTTTTAAGTTTTTAAGAAGAAATTAAGTTTATTTTTGTGCTTGACTTTTTCAGTTTCGACCACAAAATGTGTTTTTATTCGAGACACCAAACCTTTAATATTTACATCACTCGTTAGTTTATTAAAAAAATACAGTAAACTACTGTAACAGTGTAATACTGGAAAACATTTAACACTAAAGCACTTTTTATTTTTATTCTTCCACTATTTCCATAAATAATAGTTATGATTTTACTACCCCAATTATCATCATACAGCCACCACAATCAGTTTGACTATATTTACGCTGCTTATATCAATGATCATTTTCAGCAATTGACAAAAACTACTAACGGATAGATAGAGAGAGATAATAGAGATAATAGAGATAATAGAGAGACGGACAGAGTGGAGCGTTTCTTCACGGCGCCAAAGTGTCTGAATTAACAAAAAGCCAAATGTTCAGCAGCGGAAACTAATTTGTTTAGACTTCTGCAAAATACTTTGCTTTAGTTTCATTTTTAGTCAGACTTTAGATGGAGTTATTTTTAAATAAGATGACGCATCGCTTCATGCTCTGGGCTGCGCTTTCATTATTATGATTATTCTCTCATTTACTCACACAGGCTCGATGAGAACTGCAGGTTTATTCTGAGGGAAAGTAAAGTCCTCGACTAAAACGGCTCCTTTTAAAGTCTTAAAGAGCAAAAAATAGTCCTTGATTGGAGATAAAGTCGGTTAAAACAGTCTGCTGTTGAAGTTATGATTATTAATTCCTGTATAACATCAGCTGGTGGTGCTGATAGCTCCCACTAGAACCAGTGTGTAAAATAAACTGGTGGCTTTGAAGATGCCGTGTGAGTATTGAGAATAGCAGCTCTCAGGTTTAACATTGTTTAATTATACAATCACACAGCGATATGTCGTCAGACTATTTCATTTATATAAATTGTTTGTCCTCGTTTAACCTTGAAGGTAGCCTGCGAACTAGTATATAAATAAATAAACACATATGTTCTGTTCTTTTGATAATCATTTCATTATAATATATATGTTATGTTGCAATGCTGCTGTTAAAATATTACTTAAAGCTTATCCACATTAAAATATTATAAAAAAAAGTAGAGCTGCAAAAATTAGGTGATGAATCAATTAGTTGCCAAGTTAGCTAAGCTTCTTAAATGTGAGTATTTTCTTGTTTCTTTAGTCTTCTATGTTAATAAACTTGAATATCTTTGGGTTGTTGATTGTTGTTGCAAGTAAAACAAAATATTTTAAAGATGTCATCTTGGATTTTGGGACATTTCCTGACATATGGACCAAACAACTATTTAATTTAATCGATAATGAAAATAATTGTTAGTAGCAGCCCTGAAAAAATGAATTTAGTGATTTAGGGTTTCGCATTTTGTGTTTAAAGATAATAAATTAGTGTCAGTTTGTGAAAACTGAGTCAAAGCAATTATAAAATACTGTAAAACAAAAAGACGACGTCACCAAAACTAGATAAAACATCTATGACGGCTTAATAAACAGATAATAAACTGTCTTTTACTCCACCAGCGTGGTAAAGCTGCTACAGCGGTGGTGGGTGCGCAGGGCTGGTCAGACAGAGCTGACCCCCCTGGGCTGATGTCGGGTGGGTTTGACCTTTCCCCGCCGGCCCTGCCCGGTTCCCTCAGCCCCGGGGGACACGTGGCTGGGGACGAGGAGGCTGAGGACGAGGCAGTGTTGCTTTGGGTAATGGAGAAATGCTTAGTTAGCAAACAAACCAGAGTGGTGTGATTGTCCTGAATCTAACTCCAAACCTGCACATCTCCCAGAAGAACAACCTCATCGGTAGAAAAACAACAACCAACAGCTAGTAGACTAACATTTGTGTGACCCATGAGAGGTGCTGAACTGGCTTGGCATGGGTGTTTGTTTGAG
The DNA here is from genome assembly GCA_029490765.1 of Euthynnus affinis. Lineage (NCBI taxonomy): Eukaryota > Metazoa > Chordata > Actinopteri > Scombriformes > Scombridae > Euthynnus > Euthynnus affinis. The sequence continues at coordinate 27,293,886 of CM055855.1, forward strand.
AACTAACAGACAGTCGGTAGGATTGTTAGCTCCTCGGCCAACTGGGTGAGACTTTTTGGACAACTGACCCCTCTAAATATAGATCACTGTGACAGCTCGGCCTCTAACAGCACTCGAAGTTGTCCCTTCATGCACCTTGATCCTGAAACACTGACAATAGAAATGGTAGTTTAAAGTCCAACTGAAATTATGTAAATCATTTTTCCTGTGTTAAGACCAAATGGGACAAATTTATATTTTGTTTTGGTTCCATGATGAGTTGCAAAAGTGGGAAAGTTTGGTTTTTCCTCATTCTGTTTTCCCATTTCAAACTTTCCTTTATCAATCTTCTCAATGTCACTGAACGTAGAAACTCTCCCGGATAAAGTAACGCTCCTTTAGCTTCATATTATGACCACCAGTTTACATTATTTCAATTCTGTTTCTGAGAAATCACATTTTCTCTCTCTGTGGCAGAGAATACTACAATACCCATGAGCCTCGGCCGCTGTTGCTATGGAGAAGAAGCCACGAGGGCATGAATCAAAGTGTGATGAATTCAAAACTTTTTGTTGCTGATGTTGTAAATAAATCGCGGCTCCGTAGTTGCTGAATTCACTTAAAAAGTGACCCAGAAATTAAAACTGATTCACTTCTTCTTCTGCTTCCACTTGCTGTTAGAGCTGCACATTATCACATTTTAAGCTCAGTGATTGGCTGTTTCTTGTTTAAATGCACCTTGGGAGTTGTAGTTAACTTCTACCCCCAAATTGTACCTTTTGACTTTTTGCAAAAAAACCCCCCCAAAAAACAGATATTTTCTATTACTATTGTTAATCTTGTACTGATGATTTAACCGAGAGAGTTTCATGTTGATCTGAGCTGTAGAAGTTCTTCAACTGTGAGTCACGTAACGTTTTCTGCAGGAAAAACGAAGGGGCGCTCAAAAAAATCTCCCGCTTTGCAACTCAATCAGTCAGAGCAGACGGTCACACTGAGCCTGATTGCATCCTGCTACACGACACAAGCACCGCACACGAACACACGTCTCGTCTCCTGCGGCTCAGCTCGATGAAGGAGCCGCCAAACAACAACATTCACCGCTAACATGAGTTAGCAGGCTAGTTAGCTAATTAGCCGCTCATTAAACAGCATGTAAACGTCTCCTGCAAGTGTCTGTTAGATGCTGGTTTGGTCGTTGCTGTTCAGTATCCCTAGTTAGCAACATGCCGTCTGTCTATGAAAACATATTGACTGTATTTTTGAATTAAATGTGATTTCAGTTGGACTTTAACATGGTGTGTAGAGTATATAGTAGTAAGAAGTCTGTTTTTTGCTCAGTGCATGAGTGACGTTTGGCTGCATGTGTTGTTTAAGTCTTTTGGGTGTTTTTTTCAACAGACAGTGAATGTCTCGGTTGTGCTGAGTTAAAAAAAAAAAAAACAAATAAAAAAAACAAACAGGTAGAATTGTAGTTCAAAGGCAGGAGGGAAGGGCGAACAAATGTATTGGAACAAGGCCCGATGTCTGACTTAGAGTTCACCGTTTGCCACCAGGAGGCGATGTGCGATGAGGACATGCCTGCTGTGTTCCAATATTTTACCAAGGTATCCTCACTTCCTTCCCGCCCTCCTTCCTTGCTCTCTTCCTTCCTTTTTTTTTTTTTTCGTTTCCTCGACGTGATGCATCTCTCTCTCGGCAGGAGGCGTTGTGCGAGGAGGAGACGGGAGGCCTGGACCCGAAGGACCCCAACCGACCCCGGTTCACCCTGCAGGAGCTGAGGGACGTCCTCCATGAGAGGAATGAGCTCAAGGCCAAAGTCTTCCTGCTGCAGGAGGAGCTGGCCTACTACAAAAGGTACTCAAACACACATGTATTTAAATCTGGTGATGATAAGACCAGAAACAGAAACTTTATAGGTTTAAGATTTCTTTCTGTATGCTGGTGCCTCCTTTAACTAAAGAGGAATGAAAGGTTTCTGTTAATGTAAAAGCTTATCAATGGATGATCAATAGTATTACCTAATATAATGTGGATATCTTACTGTTTTAATTCATTGATATTTTCATCTTGAACTACGTCATAAAACCGGCGTCTTTCATGGTGTGATTTCTTTTGTCTGCTTTTTAAAAAAAAAATTTAATCAGTTTGTCTTCCTGATATTTGTTAATGTCAGACTTTCAACAAAAACTTAATTGAACTTAAATTAATCAATAGTTTTATAATTGGTTAATCCATCCATCCATCAGTTTTCTGCTACTTATCTGTGTCCAGGTCACGTTAATCGATAACTTACATTACATGTTATGGATATTTCCGTAACTAAAGGGTCAAGTTGTACCTCCTGTTTTCTCTTTTTGTTCATTTCCAATCATTAAAGTTCTATTGATACACAGTTTCTTTATGATTTCGTCAAACGCAGACATAGTAAGGCATAATAATAAGTATTTTGCACTTACCGTGTCTTTTGTGTTGAAATCCTGTTCGTGATGCCAAATTTTCGTGGATATTTTGTGTGACGGTCGGCATCTTCAGTGGAGAAAAGTGCATGCGAGACTTTGACGTTTTAAAACTGCAAACAAAACAGCAAACACCAGAGCGTTCTGCTCCGTCTCTTTCTGATTCTGAGCCCTGAAAGCTCGAGCATAGCCCTTAACCCAAGCAGAGATATTAATCTGATTGGTTCATCAGTTTCAAATCATAGCTCTGTGACCTCTAGTTATGTTTGTATCTCAGGTCTTTTTCATGTTTCCATCAAAACAACACATGCATTATCTTCTGTTTGAGAAAATAGGAGGTACAACTGGACCCTTTAGTGATGGAAGTATCCATAACAACTGGCAACGAGGATGGGAACAGATAGAAATGTCAATAATAATGTAATTGTAGGCTTTAGTGTCACTACTGGTTTTCCGTGAAAAGGGTATTAAATTGCATTATATTGAATGATATGTTGTATTAAAAAGTCTTATTTAATTTATCTGTAATAATAATTGTTATGGGATTTTCCTCAAGGCCAAGCTTGACCCGATGTAACCCATAAAAATTAATAATGTATGTTGTATATTAGCTTGTCGTCAAAAGACCAGACCAAACGCGCTGATGATGACCACTGATACTCGTGTCTTTGCAGCGACGAGGCAGAAGACGAGATCGTGGCTCCGTCTCCGTCTCCCTCGCCTGAACTGAGGACTCGCGCCCGCCCGTCTGCTCAGCCGGAGTCAGGAATCAAACGCCTGTATGTTGAATCTCACCTGCCTGCGAACACACTCAGACGTACACCTGCTCATGAAAACACACTCGTCTTCACTGTTTTAAACACACAAAAAGGTCTCACAGACTCCACTCCTGAACTTTTTTTTGGGGGGGATTATAGTTGACAGTCAGAAGCACTGGAGTCAGACGAGCTTTGCACGGGCTGCGTGAGGCTCGTTCATTTGTTTCTTGCATGCTCAAACGTTAAAGAAATATGCAAATGAATGCTTGTGAATGAGAGCAAAGTGACGCCGCTTCACCGCAGTAACACACATCTTCAGGCTGATAATATTAGCCGTGTGTCGGGTTTACTGTCATTTAAAAAAAAAAATACTTTAATACCTTTAATTTATACAAGCAGTTAAACATTCTGAGAGATTTCTTATAAGTCATATTAAACAAGAAAGGTGCATGTTTATGTTGCTAAGTAGGTAAAAGCAGCTTAACAAAAGTCAGTCAAACACAAAATTGCATCAAAATTGAAAATATAACCTTTATAATAAGTGTGCTTCAGCTTTAAATGATATAATTTCCCAGAGACCAAGTTGGCGTCTTCAAATGATGTGTTTCGTGACTTTTTAACAGAAATAATACGCTTAAATAAACCACTGAGATGCAAACAGGTTAACTTGTCCTGGGCTAAAAATAAACCAATGTCCAGAGGGTTGTATATCTTTTGGATTCGGTGATCCATTTATTGATAGCTCGGCATTAAATGGGTGCATAACAGCATCGTCCTTATTTAATCACAGTGATGTTTCTTTTCAGCAAATTCAGATTTAAAACATGATCCACGTTGATACGGTTGAAACCTGTTTGCTTCCTCTTCGACACCTGCATCTTAGTGAAATGCACTTCTTGCGTTACTGCTCCGCACTGTGTTCAATGTCAGAAATGCATGTTTATACCATAGACTGTAGGTTTAGACGTAGAATCACGTAAGTAAGTTTATATAAGGATAAAATAAAACGAGCAAAAAAAAACTACATTATGGTTCCAACAGTCAGAAACCCAAAGATATTCAATTTACAAACATGTAAAACAGAGAAAAGCAGCAAAGTTTTAAAAGCAAGAAAGAGAAAATTTTTGAATTTTCTGTAAAAAGAAAAAAAGAAAAAAAAACATAACTATTTGATCAATTATCAAATAGTTATTATTATTTTTCTATCCTTTCATTTCGCACCATCACTGACAGGTTTAGTATTGCACAATTGTACTTAAACACTTGGTGCACATACTATGGAAATTGCATTTTTTTTGTTCTATTATGAAAAAAATTTCAAAGTTTTTGTGCAAATTTTACACTCATTTCTTACTCTAGTAAATTTATAGTGTAATTCTGTATGTGCAGTAGCAAATATGGAGTTAGCATGGTTCATTTGTGACCTTATGATCAATATGTGTGATCATTTTTAAAACTGGTGAATTATAATATATTCTGTGATTTACAGTGACAGATGTACTCAATGAAAAAGGCCCCAAAAAACAAGTTGGGATAAAAATAGAATTAGAATTTAAATAGAAAATATTCAAATTCTCTGATTCAAGCCTCTCAAATGTGAATATTTTCTGGTTTTCTTTAGTCTTCTATGACAGTAAACTGAATATCTTTGTGTTGAAGACTCTTGGTCGGGACAGAATAAGACATTATAGGTTTTTCACCATTTTCTGGTATTTTACAAACCAAACAACTAATCGATTAGTCAACAGATTTATCAGTAATGAGAATAATCGTTAGTTGCAGCTGTAGACAAAATCACTTTACATGTATAGACTGTATTGTAGTTTTTCTTCAGTATTTGTGTTCATGAACAGTGAAACAATATTTTTTTTACAACCTTAAACTGTTCTATTATTATATTTTCAGTGATTATCGCTAAAGATTTGTACGGCTGAGTTTGTGCTGCAGCTTAAAAAGGTGCTAAACAAGAAAAAACTTCAGTAAAAACAATCTGAAATGAATCTGGACTGCAGAGGGTTAAACAGTATCGGCGTCGTTATCAGCATTTTGTACAAAAGATGTGAGTATGCATGAGCGGCACAGGTGGAAGACGCCTTGCTTCACTTTCTTTTTCCAGGCATGTTCACCACTGTTTGTGCATGTTTTCAAAGATGAGCATGGTACATTCGGACACGGATAAAAGTGTAGCACACGTGATGCACACACATAATAAACACGCAGTAAATGAAGGAGAGAGTGTTTTGATGTGCATGCACCCATTTTATTTTCTATCTACACTAAAAAAGTAGCATGCTCGCGTCATTTGGTTAGAGTTTCCAACAGGACATCAGGTTTGGGTCAAATAGAGATCAAAAGTCAAAGGTTGATGTGGTCCCTGTCTCCCCCTGTTTGTCCCCCTCCCTCCTCTCTACATGTCTCTTCCTGTTTGTGTGTGTGTGTGTGTGTCTTTACCTCCGTGTGACAGGATCTTCACAGCCATTATGCCGATGGTGGCGGCTGGTTTGATCCCAGATGACCCCACTTTACAGCCAATCAGACGTCTCATATCGCTAGTATGACCCTACATTTGGTTGGCTTCAGAGTCTGTCCTTTTCTCAGCTAACAGCCTCCATCCATCCCCCTAGCATGTGCCGGGGTCGCTTTTTCTAACCTCCCCCCCTCCCCCTCCTCCCCCCACACACCTTTGTAGTATTCTGATTGGCTGATTGTGGGGCTGTCTTCATCGGGATTGTGGATCCTTAAAAAAAAATCAGCCAGTCAGAATAGACACGCAGTCTGTTTGTCGTCATGTGTCGTCTACTTCCTCGCTGACCACAGTAACAACTTGTTCACCTCTGCCAGCTCATAATAATAATAATGAAATAATTCTGTGGAATTTACAAACTAAAGCGCTTTTAGTGCTTTTGCAGTAGTTAGCGATCAAAGCACTTACGATGGAAAGTCAATTTAATGCTCATGGTTTGTTTTATTACCTGCACTCATCAGTTTACATAAGACAAGCTGATTCTACAGGTTTGTGCAATAAATATATATATATTACAATAAATCATTATGAATAAGTCATAATTATGACTGAGAAAGTCATCATAGTTTTGATTTATCATCTTATAAATTTGACCTTTAGTACCTTGTAATTTTAATTTAGTATCTTGACTAAGTATCTTTTAATTTTGACTTAGTATCTTATAAATATGACTTAGTGTCAGAATTTTGAGGTAGTATCTTATAAATTTGACTTAGTATCTTGTAATTTTGATTTAGTATCTTATAAATATGACTTAGTGTCAGAATTTTGAGGTAGTATCTTATAAATTTGACTTAGTATCATGTAATTTTTATGTAGTATCTTTATAAATATGACTTTGTGTCATAATTTTTATGTAGTATCTTATAAATTTGACTTACTATCTTGTAATTTTAACTTTGTATCTTGTAGTTTTGACTTAGAAATCGTATATATTTTACTAAGTATCTTTGAATTCTGACATAGTATTATAAACATGACTTAGTGTCATAATTTTGATGTAGTTTCTTATAAATATGACTTAATATCTTATACATTTTACTAAGTATCTCATAATTGTGACTTACTATCTCATAAGTGTAACATGGTAAGTCATCATAGTTTTGACTCAGTATTTAATCATAGTTATGACTTAATACCTCATTATTATTCTCATAATCTAATTGGTAAAAATTATTACAAAATTACAACTGTAAATTTGAGACATTAGTATAATTACTGTAAACAAATAAATGAGAAATGATGAATAATTTATAGTTCTGACCATTTCACTGTAATTCACTGTGAACCCAGATTTCATGGCAAACTTGCAGCATTGTTTTATGGAACAAGGTAAGATTACTTCACTGCACAGCGACGTTCTTCCATTACAAGCTTTTTCAGTCTATGACACATGGTGGAAAAATGGCTTTCAACATATTTCTGCTCATCATTAAGGCCAACAAGCAAACAAAGTAAGGAAAACATCACCCGTTGCTGCAGGAAGCGTCAGGACTGACAGGAAATGTGGTTTTTAAACATCACGATGCGACAGTATTTCTTAACTCATTTGTTTACAGTAATTACACCAGTGTCACAATGAATGGATACATTCTGATTTCTTCGTTTTTAGGTTTAGTTCAGCTTATACAGTAATCACATGCCGACAGAAAGAGCTACTGGTCGCTAGAATCATTCCTCCTGTCCATACTGGCAGTGAATGATCCCTCCAGCTGTGATCCCTGTTTCTAACTTTCACAACTTGTAGTCTTCAGCTCCCAAATGTCCCCCAAGTGACATCACTTGAGACGGTTTATCAGGTTTCACACAGCTCCCTCTGGGGACACAACAGGCTTTATACTACTTTTTTTCCCACATATGAAGTAGTTCTCTCCACAACACCTGGAAACACACTTGTAAAATCTGCCAAATCTTCCAAAGTTACTGTCTTTTTAGAGCAAAATTATCTCTTTATGTTTCGCCACTCCATGTTTCCTGGCTGAGCTGCAGTAGACAGTGACACAAAGAGGGGATTTTGAACTAAAAAGACTTTTAACCATTTGAAATCTCATATTAACGTTATCCCATCTCTTCCATTGCAGTCATACTGGGAAGGGATCACTGCACAGCCAGTATGGACAGGAAGATTTATTACAGCAACTTCATGAGTGTTGGATAGACTTTAAAAAAAAATCTTAATCCATAAATTTGCCTAAAACATCTGATGTTGAAATGGTATTTTGCCATAATCCTAACTCAAATTTCAGTATACTCACTGCACACGCTGCTGACACTTAATTGGCATTTCTAAAGTATTACCGTTTCATCTAAATAATGTACTGAACAATGTCGCTTCTGTCTTCTTTCTATTCTCTCGTTTGTTCCAGGTTTAGTTTCTTCTCACGTGACAAGCAGCGGGGCTCGCAGAGGAGTGCACAGTTTGACGCCGGCCTCGGCTCGTGGGCAGGGAAAGACGACGTGTACACAGAACAAGCCCAGGAGGCGTTACAGCACATGTAGTCAACGGATATATAGGACTTGTCGCGGTTACGCAAACCCCCCCTCCCCCCAAGACTCTTAACACTCCATGTCCATCACTTGAGGCCAGCTTGTGAAGCATCAACTGCAAACACCAAACCACCACTAGTGACTCACACTGCAACTGAAAAATCAAGCGCTTGAGGTGAGAAGACTGACAGAGGGAAGAGTGAACGGATCACCTTGAATAAGGCTCCAGCTTATCTAAAGAAATTGGTAAAACACCACCTATCCCCCCCCCCCAAAAAAAGTTTATTTAAACATATAAGACTCGTATATCTCAGTGTTGATGGCACATACAGAGTGTACAACTTTTAAAAATGCCAGAAAATATTTTGGTGCTTGAATGTTTTTACAGAATAAGACATGATTCCTGTAACCCGCAGAGGGAGAGAAGGTAAACTCAAGTTGTCGGATGGAAAGTGGAAAGTTGGTGCTTGTAGAACCCAGGTGGTTAATGATATGTTGGTGAACGACAAACGGCGAGACAGTGAGTGAAAAAATTACTTGCTAAACTGCACAAACGAAGACATGGGACACAAAAGTGTGTTTTAATTAATTTTATTGCCCAAAAAAACTACAAAAACGTTGACGTTAATTGAATTACGTTGATTTAAAAATGAAGGTAAGTTTTAAAGGATTTGCTTTCATTGAAGGACGAAGATTTTATATTATAAAAGGCAAACTGGCAAATAAAGCACTGTAGTCTTTTCACTTCATAAATAAGAGAAACACTTTTGTGCCCCATTAAGTTGTTTCAACTTTCTGTCCCGTTTTATGAGGGCAGCTTGTAGGTCCATCACCAGCATTTTGCTAATTCAAACTATGCAGCTCTACACATTTAAAGAACGACGGGCCTTATGTATAAAATGCATAGAATCACAATTTAAAAGGTGTGTACAGGAGATAAAAACACTTACAGATGCTTATATTTATATATAAAACACAGCACATCCAGCATGAAAGGCCCATTTCTACCAAGAAATGAAAAAAATATGTTAAAATTTACGCAGGATAAAAATAAATTACTCATGAAATGTCAAATTGATGAGATACTGAGAATTTTTCATAGTCAATAATGGTAAAAAATTAACATATACTAAAGTCAAAGTTTTGACATAGGATCTTATAATTTGAATTTAGAATGTTATAATTTTGATTTAGTATCTTATAATCGGGTGTAATAAATTGTAATTTATTGTAATTTTGACTTTTCTTAGAATTTGAATCTTGTCTTATAGTTTAGATTTAGTAAGTCATAATTTTGTTATGACTTACTAGTATCTTGTAATTGGGATTAGTAAATCACTGTAATTTTGATTTAGTATCTTAGAATTTGGATCTTGTCATTTTGACTTAGTAGTTCATAATTTTAATGTAGAATATCATAATTTTGATTTAGTATCTTACAATTGGTGGTTAGGAAATGATTGTAATTTGACTTAGTTTCTTAGAATTTGTATTTAGTATCTTGTCATTTTGAATTAGTGTCTTACAGTTTAGATTTAATAAGTCATAATTTTGACTTAATATCTTATAATTGGACTTTGTAAATCATTGTAATTTTGATTTAGTATCTTAGAAGTTGGATCTTGTCATTTTGATTTAGTAGTTTATAATTTTGATGTAGAACATCATAATTTTGATTTAATATGTCAACATTGTGACTTTGTAAGTCATCATAGATATAACTTAGTATCTAGTAATTATTACTTAGTATCTAATACGACTCAATATCTCATAAGTTTGACTTAGTATTGTACAGTTGGGCTTAGTAAATTATTGTTATTTTTACTTAGTATCTTGTAATTGTGACTTTAGTCATCATAATTTTAATATTTAGTAATTATTACTTAGTATCTAATAAATGTGACTCAGTATCTCATTATTTTGACTTTGAAAGTAATTGTAATTTTGATTAGCTCATAACTTTGATTTACAAAGTCACCATAGGTCTGACTTACCATAATCATGATTTAATAAGTAATCATTATTTTGACTTAACATCACACAAAATTTGACCATTAATATTTATTTTTTTCATGCATAACTTAACATCATTTCTTTATTTTCCTGGCAGAAATGGTCTTCCAAATGTAAGTTTATGCTCCTCTTAGCAATAGATTCAATATATGAATACTACTAACACCTACTATCTAAAGTCACAAAAAACGTTTTGCATGTGTACAAACCAACAGTTTCATATTAACAACGTCAGTATCATCAGCTGAATCAAAGCAGGTTATATTTACCTTCTTCTGTGTGACAGATGCAGCGTACGGAGGAACGTTACTCAGCTTGACTTTATGATGAAACTCGCAATAATCTGTGCAGATGCCTTGTAGCGTTTAAGCACTCCAACTTACAGTATAACTAGATTTTATAAAAGCAGCATTGTCAGTATTTAACTGCAGAGGTGCCGTAGATCAGAGGAGACAGCGAACTTAAATATGTGGAGTTTAGAGGCTGCTACTTAATAGTCGCCTAAACCGATCAATGAGAAAAGTCTTAAGTCGACCAAGTTTTCATTGGTTTTGTAGTCGCAGGTGGAAAAAAGCTCTTGCAGCTCCCTCCAGCCTTGTTGCAACTTCTGCTCCCTTATTCTGTCTTTGCAGATTGGCGACAGCGCTGTGCAGCCTTTCACTGCAGAAAACATTGAGTTTGATTGTGAGTTTGGTTGAATCTCAGTTTGACATCTCAGAACGGCCACCAGGTGGAGCTTTGGCAGCTTTGCACACCAGCTGATCAAATTTTTCAGGCAAATCTGTTCAGAGGTTCATCAGTGGTGTGATTTTTTTATACAGTGTTGAAATAAATTAACAGTGTTCAGTCTTCCCGTTGGCTGTTCTGAAACATTCAGAATAATTACCGCTTTTGTCGTTAGCGTTGTCGTTAACAGGCTGCACCCTTCGTGTGTTCTTGTAAAACTTATATTTTAAAGGCTCATTATTACAGTTTAGTATTTCTCTGTAATGCAGCACAGTGTTAACAGTGTTACTTATGACATATGGAGCTCAAACCATTCTCTGATTCCCCCCAAAATATATTTAAATACGACTACTAGTCGACTAGGAAAATCTTTGGCATTAGTGGAGTAGCTCCAGTTCTTCAGCTCGTACATCAGCAGCTTATTTACCATCATCTCATCCTGCCTGGACTGCTCCAGCAGGTCGACTGCCAACATCCCAGACTCATTTGGAGTATTCCTTGAGCTCCTCTGATGTGTCGTCCACCGTGTTGCTCTTCTTGGTCTCGTAGCCCACAGACAGGCAAGGCCTACAGGCCACCAGAGCTCTACAGGCCACCAGAGCTTTTGCCACGTTCCCCTCGCCAGTGGTTTTGGGAGAGGTTCCCCTTAAGAAAATGTGACGTTATTTGTCTAAAAACTATGCATTTTCATATTATTTTGGACCATTATCATTTCAATATTTATTTAAAAAAAACTACACAGGTTGTAGTTTTTCATAATATCTTTAACGAGATATGTTATTTAAACAAATGTGCACAAATTTCACAGACTAGAATTTGCAGATGTCTTCTTTGGAGCATTTAACTTTCCTGTTTTCCTGCTCCTGTAAAACCTTCGGACCAGTTTTTTATAGTCTTAAAGCGTGAGGCCACCGGGCAGCAGACGTCAAGGTGACCGTCCTTTGGGCGGGTTCTCAGTGGAGTCTTGACACTGACTATGATATTATTATATATATATATCAGCCCTTCTGTAATTCCCAATTCTTTACTGACTTGAGAGCAGAACGGCTTCTCGAGGGGCTATGAGGGCTATGATAGCTGCTGCCAGGCTAAGCAGCTCTTTGGCATCAGTTGACACCAACATGAAGGTCTCCAGCAGACTCTTTCACTGAAGACCTTGAGGTCCCCCAGTATGCCCACATCAGGAAAGGGACTCTCCACAATCTCTACAAGCATGTCTAGGAATGGGATCGTGAATGAAGCAACGCGCCAAGAGTCACCAGATCATTCGATGTGTCAGATCTTTTTAGAGGTTGAGCAACATGCATCGTCCAAGAGAGCAAAGTAGGCCGGCACGTCTTCATGGAAAAGCTGAGTCTGCGTTCTTGGGTTTCTCAATGAGATCAGTCACGAATAAGCACTCCATCTTATTTGTAATGTGTTATAGTGCTGTACTACTATCTTCCATTGATGTTCCTCATCTCCTGCTCAACAGGAAGACTGGGTTCCTCCTCCGAAAGACTTCAAACAGCTTGAGCAGTTAATCATGCACCAATTGGTGGAGAAAACAACAGTGTGTAGGTCTCTAGTGTCATTGTTGGGAGGTTGTTTCATGTTGTAAAGCTACTCAAGCCAACTGTCAGGAAACAGTGGATGTGTACAAAGAGCTCCAAATAGGAGAATATTTCACAGAGGAGTTGTGACGCTGGTAAAAAAAAAAAAATCACAGTTTTACAGCCGCTCCTTTTCCCATGATTGTGTCCAGGAAAAATGCTCTTTGGGCCAGTTTGCGTCATGTGACGGACCTGGAAGTTGTGATTACACGGTTGAGCCGCTCTGTCAAATGTCAGTATTCACGAGAGCTGGCTGCCGGCCACACCGAGCCGTCTCACCAGGGGAGGCGATGATCCCTCGTGACAAAAAACTGGAATCCAACTCCCAAAATCAGATTTTACACCCCATTAAATAAAGAAGGCTCTCCTTTACAAACTTAACACATGAAAACTGTACAAAACACACAAAACAAAATCACATAATGACCTTGTGTACACACTGCGTTGTGTTTTTATGCATCATTTATATAAGGCCTCAAATAAAATTAAAATTGCACTGCAGAAGAAAAAACAGCACATTATTTAGATACAAGCGTAAAATAATGAAGTTACATCTCAAAGTAACATTTAAATATTCCTCAGATGTGTGATAAGAAAGGCTGCATCAGGAAAAAAACAAACAAACAAAAAAAAAAGCTTCAGTCTTGGTTTCTAAACTGGTTTAAACAGAGTTAATAAAGCTGAAGTGCAAAGTGTGATTTACATTTATTTTTTTAAAAGCTTAACGGACGATTGCTGCGTCTGCTTTTTTTTTTACGGCTTGCCTTCAACACTTAACACTGGCTGATGCCCCCTGAGAGGCAGCTGCAGCGTGACCGAGTGTATTTTAATAGTAGTGGCACTTTATCTTCATTCACACTCAGCCTACGAGGTGGAATAAATTAATGTAAAACGACAAAAAAAACACTATAATGAGGCTAAAATTGAGTATGTGTCAATGAGTGTGAAAAAAAAAAGCTTCTCCTGTTTTTAATGCACAGATACGATGAAATAAAAGACACTTATTTCAAATCATACTCTTAACTACGATGATATCTGGGGCTTAAAAGGGATCTGGACGATTTACGCATGAAGAATTAAAAAAAAAATAGTGAAGCATTTAAAGGGAAATATAGTCGAAACAAGGCAACCTGTTGAAGTGCAGCATCATTGTAGATGTGAGCAGAAATGTCAGCTCATTATTTAAGTCAGTGTTGATCACCATCTCTCATGTGTCCCCCCCCCCTTTATGAGCCCGATTAAAGTGGATATTTAAAAACATATAACGGATGGATAAGTGCTTTATTAAATGAGCTGGATTTTATGTCTCCGTAATAATAAAATCTCTGTAATGTTTCAGGTGTTTGTCTGTTTTTGTTTATGTTAGTTACCTGACAGTAATCTGCCTCTGTCATATAATGCAAGGGTTCAGGTTTGTATGTTTTGTGTAATGAAACTGATTTATAACAGGGTTTAGGATTGTTAACAGAAGGCAGATGTTGTGTTTTACATCAGTTAGTGAGTTATTTTAACATTTGTTGCACTTTTTCAGACTGTAGATGGATTTAACTGGTTGTCCACACAAGATAAACAGCGACCTGCTTCATTTATAATTGACTAAAAGTGCTGTTTTTGTCGACTTAGAACGAAATGTTAGACTGCAAACTAGACACATCTGTTCTGGTCCAACAGGCTAAAGTTGTGGAATTAAAACAATTTTATTTCTGGCAGATTTACAGTCTGCTGGTCGACTAGTTGATTAATTGGTTGATATGCTCTAGTCAGACTAAATTCTCATTGGTTGAATAATCTCTGTGTTACTTTCATAAGGAGAAAAGTGCTACATCAGCAGCTTTCTGGGATTAATCCATTATTTCCTGCAGCGGGAGGGACAGACTAACAAACTACCTGTGAAAACAGCGGGGGTGTATTCAAAACACCCCCGCTGTTTTCACAACTTTGGACTCTTCCAAACTAACGGAGACTTCTGGGTCTAACTGTTCTCAACGGTTACTGAGCGTTTACTAAACGTACTGAATGTTTACTGAATCAGTGTTTCTCCTACAATTATATCAACGAGAACCCGCCAGGACAAAAAATATGTTTTAATGCCAGAATTAACAACAAATATCCACTCATTCAGAAATATTTAGTGTTTGAGAGTCTGTGCAGCTGTTCAGGACGTGAGTGAACCGCTGTGTCGTTGCCTGGGAAACGAGCTTAACTCTGTTAAGTAATATGGCGTTGCGTAGTATGTTAGCGTAGCGAGTTGGATGCAGAGAAAGTGACGGTGGATACGAGTGGAGCAGAGGAAAAGGTTAGCGGTAAGTTGTCAGTCTGGCAGTAAATGTACAGCACAGACTAGAGGTAAGATCTTAAGCCCGAGCCCGAGCCTAACCCGACCCGATCCGAATTTCGGGCCGCGTCGGGCCCAAAATGTCAATTATTAACTTTGGGTCGGGTCAGGTCGGGCCGGGCTTCTCTCTCGCTAATTTTTTAAAATAAATATATATTTATATATTATGTATTGTATACTAAAACGATATATATATATATATCACCTACCTCAGCAGGTCTGACTTCTGCAAACAGCAGGTGGTCCAGAAACATGTATGAATGGATTCATCCGTGCGCGCATTCTCCAGCGGAGGATTTTTAAAGTCTGTTTGTTTCCGCCTTTGGTAACGAAGACTATAGTGAACCTGCTGCGCTCCGGAGGCTTTACCCCGTGTATCCCAGAATGCCCTTCCTTGTGATCTACAATGAAGCCCAGAGACCTGCTCCTGCTGCTGTTCCTCTCCTTGTCAGAGAGGCGCGTCCATGTGAGCACAATATCACACACAGAAATATCTTTAACAAACTTTTCCAGCGTTATTTCATTGTGTAAATGCATTTATAACGATCATAAAAACATGTAGATTATTTTAACATTAAGAAAACTTGCGAGCACTCTGTCCTGAGAATGTTCATAGACTTATTAAGCAACTAATTGATGTTAACGTTACCTTGTGAAACTTGCTAAAACAACAATGATTATGTTCTTCAAGTCTACTAAAAACATCTTTTATTCATAAAAGAAACTGGGCTGTAATCACTTTCTAAAAGTTTACCAATAACTTTGCATAAATTAACCCTCAACCCATAATCTGGGTTCATAAAAAACAACACAAAAACCAACATCTTTTAAATAAGAACAAACACAGACACACAGCCATGTTACTTGCATATTACATCTTTATTCGTCGATGCCTAAACCCCAGCATAAAGATTTATTCAACGCTACAACAGCAAAGATCTATTCTGTCCTAAAACGGCCAACAGGTCAGTTTTGCCCCTCAGGTATTATTGCATTAGTTCTACATAAAAAAAATGGAATAAATCGGAAATGTAACACTTGTTTAAGAAAAGGTTCGTATGAAAACATTTCACGCATGTATACATAATGCTACTGTTAGAGGAGGCAGGGGACGTGTTGAAGTATTTTACACACAGTGTATTTCCTGAAATATACTATTTATTTTCATATATATATACATTTATGACTGGGCTCTTTGTGTTAACACTGATTATACTTTTTTTTTCTGTTTTGCATTTTAATGAAATTACATCAGGCAATCAAAAGAATCCAGGAATTCAATAATATATTGAATATTTTGGAAATATTTTGCCCATCCCTTCATGATTGTTGATGGAAAATCTCCTGCACAACCTCAACAGCCACAGAAATCTATAAAGAGAAGATGAATAACGCTCAGTACAAACTGCCAGGTCTCTATTTACCGTAAGTTTGAATTAAACCTGCTACATATAAATAAAAAGTTAAATTCAGAGGGATTAGCAGTGCCGTGCTAGTTGAACGGTTACTGTCTGCCTATGTCGGATCTCATATTCCTTGTTTCTCCTGCTCGTTTCCCATCTGCGTCTCCACTGTCATCTGTTAAATAAAAGGCAAAATATGCCCAAAAACACACATTTAAAAAAATAAAATAAAATAAAAAAAATCAGAGGGATAGTTTGACATTTTTGAAAATGTACTTATTCTTTTTCTTACAGAGATTTCACCAGATGAGAAGAAGAGCAACCACTTTCTATGAAGTTACAGTCAGGTAATTAGCTTAGCTTAGCATACATACTGGAAAAAAGGGGGAAACTGCTAGCGTGGCTCAGTAGAAAATTCTCCTTTTAAGACCCCAAAATCTCACTAATCAACATGTTATAGCTTGTTTGTTTACTTTGTACAAATACCAAAGTGTAAAAATGACACACTGCGATGTTTAGAGGAGTTATTACTGACTTCCTATCAGTCTCTGCTGGTTGCCTGGCAACCTCATGGCGACTCTGTACATTGAACAGATGAGAAATGACGTGTTGATCAGCGAGCTTTAAAAAGGCGCTTGGCGGGCAGATTTTGTGGCCTTCAGACGGAGCAAAGCTAATCGTTTCCAGTTTTATGCTAAGCTAAGCTAACCGGCTGCTTTCTGTCGTCTTCCAATCTAACGGAGCGTTTCACCAAAATGTCGAACTTTCCCTTTAAGAAGGAGCCTCAGGATAAACCCACAATAATGATAATGATGCCCAGATCATGATTAAAACAAACAAAAAGAAACAAATTTAGTGAACACCTGCAATAACACAAACATCACGTTTAAGAAGAGAAAGTGTCATTAAATTAAATATATGAAGGTGTTATTCTGCTAAAAACAGTAATAATGCATATCGTGTGTACACTGGTACGATTGTTTTTCTTACTTTTTTTTTTTTTTGCTACTTCATAGAGACATAAAAGATTATCGCCAGCACAAACATATTTTAAATTCATCATGCTTGTTAAAAAAAAACAACAAAAAAATAAAACCCCACTGAACTCAAACTTATCTGATTAAATTAATTTATATATATGTAGAAAGTTTTATAGCTTGATGGATGTTTAAATTTTAAACTGTCATTTAAAGAAGGTTTTAACTCGTTAATGTGTGAGAATCGATTTGTGACGTCACGGCGAGTTCGGAGCCGACCGTTGATCCGGCACGCGACTTTACGCACAATAAGCGTGACGTGAAAACTCGAAGCTTAAAATAAGACTTAAAATTTGCATATTCATAGATTCTGGATTCTTCAAGGTCACTTTTTTTTTTTTTTAGACAAATTATTATTCAAAAGTATTTTATATGTTTTAAAACATGTCTGGATGGAATATTAACGTCTGGTAGTACTCTATATTTTATTTATTGTTAACAAATCCCATGAAAAGACCGAAAAAACAACAACAAATTGATCTAGTGTGTGTGTCAAAGCCTGATTTATTTTCCTCTGTGCCGTCGACCTTCGTTCGTGTCCACAAACTATTAAAAACACATCAGTGAGTCACATCGCTGCTCTGAACACAAACCCCACATGTGTATTCATCCGCTGCTGAAAATAGTCCCCCAAAACAAATTCACTGTTTTCTTCCCGTTTAAAAGTTTTGTTTTTGCTTTTGGTCTTTTCATTGAGTTTGTTAACAGTAAAGAAAAGCCTCGTCCTATAAAAGTGATCTATTAATCTGATTAATCAGATTAATTAAACACTGTAAATTACAATAAAACTCTGTATTATAATGAAGCTACATGCAGAGCCAGCGTCTGAATCTTTGGGCTAAATTTGACTTTGTGGCTTTAAATTAAAAAAAAAAACAAAAAACAAAACAAAAAGACCCGTTGGCAGTTAAACTGTTAAATAATTTTCACACCTGTTTGAGAAGAACGTGGACGCTTTGTGAGCGAGAAGAATAGACGTTGTAGAAATTCTGCAAAGATCTGAACAGGAGGAGTGTAAAAGTTCACCAAACGCCTATAAAACGTCTACTGGACGCCAAACCACCGGTCAGGTCGGAGAAGCTGATATTATATATTATATTAACAGTTTCGGCTACGTGTCAATAAATCAGCTCCTCCTCTCCTCCAACTACAAGTTTGATGAGCTAAACATGCAAAAACTGATAACTGATGATCACATTCCAGCTCGTTACACGTCGGCTGGAACTATTTTTCCTATCTAAATAGTTATTTGGTCGTAGTTTTGTGATAAAAATGTAAAAGCTTACTGTTCATTTAC
Source organism: Euthynnus affinis (assembly GCA_029490765.1). Lineage (NCBI taxonomy): Eukaryota > Metazoa > Chordata > Actinopteri > Scombriformes > Scombridae > Euthynnus > Euthynnus affinis. Next base: position 27,312,496 of record CM055855.1, read on the forward strand.
CTTTAATGTAACATTTTTAACCATAGAAACTATCATTTGGTCGTAGTTTACTGATAAACTCCTGGTAAAGTTGACATCTGGTTCCTGTAAGTTAAAGTCTTTTTACATTTTTTTTTTTGTTGTTCTGTTGTTTTGTTTTTGGTCAAACTTGTATAAAACAGAGCTGCAGACTTTCCTGTTTTCCTCATGATTTCAGCCACAGAAGGTGACGGAGAGGCTCAGACGGGGTTTAATCTGTCCCAGCACCACGGTGTAAACACAATAACAGCCATTAGTGAAAAGTACGTTACACTGAATTTCAGGAAAAGTGAACACAAGTCCTGAATAGTAATGAAAACCTGGGCTACTTTTATGACGTCAGGCTGAGATGAAAGCCTCGATATTTATTATTATTTAGTTGCATCTTCTCATCTAACCTCTAGAAAATCTCCCAAAATGTCGAATCACTCCTTTAAAGCACCCCGAGCAAATAAAAGACCCCTACATAGTGCAGTAAAGTACCGACATCAACTTCATCGTTTATATTTGAAGAGTGAAGTGGGGAAAAAAAAAGGGAGACCTGGCAGCTGAAAAAACACTGAATCATGTAAACCAGTCGAGGTTACGGACAAATTCAAGCTGTCATTTAATTCTTAAGTCTATTTATATTATCTAAAGATCTGTAAGATATTTTCTTAACAAACTTTTATATACATGTGTATTTAAACAAACAGAATATATCGTACTGGAGGTATCTGCAAAAAAAAAAGAGAGAACTTTTGAATTATTTAGACATTTACATGATAGTTTGGTAACATTTTACAGTTCACATATTTAGCATTTATTTGCAGTATATATATATAAATATATATATATTAGCAAATTCAAGTCTATGTTAAGATCGTCATGAAAAATAGTGTTGATGAGATGGATGCAACGACTCCTCAGGTTGTTGTAAATCAACTTAAAGAAACACTTTTTATTTTAAGCGCCCGTTTATAGCATTTACAAGCAGCGTATGAACATTTACTAAACACACTAGAATGTAGTTATAATCAAACATAAGGACGTTTTAAGTGTTTATTAATGTACAGTATTTGTAAATTCATTATCTGTTTATGCAGCAGAGTCACAGCTGCTGACAGAAACACTTATATCTGTTTACAACTACATTAAAGTGTGTTATAATCCATTTATTAAATGTTTATATACACGGATCATAAATGCTACATTGGGCGACTTAAAGAAAGTGTTGCCTATAACTCAAACTTATTATGTATCCTAAATATTAAAAAAATACTACACATGATAAAAACAACCCCCCTCCTCCCCCTCCCAAAAAAGAAAAGCATAAAAAACACAAGTAAATTAAACACTTGAGCAGTTTCTGTATTCCTATGAATCACCTTCAGTCTGTATGTTCAACAGCAGGTTAAACATACAGTAAATATAATAAAACAGAACAAATGAAATGAATCAAACCCCCGACCCCCCAAAAAAAATAAATAAAAAAGCCGACTGAAGCATGAGTTTGGTAAACCGTTACACTCCCCACTGATCAACGGCAGACTGAACGGCTGAAGTTAAATCCCACTAAAAAAAAAAAAGGTTTGTAATTTGCATCTCATAGTTCTTGCTGATCCCGAGGGCTCTGGGGCCATAAATATATATATATATACACACACATATATATATATATATTCAGGTATTGCTAAGTATCTAAGGACTAATTAAGAAAAAAGCAGTATAAAAATGCAGAGCATTAACTACCACCTGCATGCTGTAGAAGCATTGGTCTATAGGTAATACAAAATGTACAAAATAAATGTGCTGCAAAACAACCAGAATGTTTCATATACATATATAAATAAAAGTACAGGCGTCATCTGACAAGGCAGACGGACCTCAGTTGAAATGTGATAAGTACCCTATTGATCCCCCCTTTTAACACATAATCCGTTCAGTACTGGAACGAGAAGGGTACACATTCTGTTTCTAAGGCATTTTGTACACTAGCTAACGAGAAACACAAGTGTTACTGTACGTTTCCCTTTTTTTTTTTTCTTCTCCTTTTCGTTTGTTTTGTTTTTGTTTGTGTTTTTTTTTTTTTTTTTTCGAGGATCAGTGTTTGAGCCACGGGTGAGCCGCGATGGAGGCTTTACTGCGGTCGCCGTAGTCATAGAGCAACTCTTCGCCCTCGTCGATGTCTCGAGAGGCGACGAGGATGAGGTGAGGGACGCCGTTGATGTCGTGGAGTTTGGTTTGGCAGTTTCCGTTTTTACTGTGATTGATCAACCTACCCATTCGACCAGTCTCTTTAGTGGCGTCCACGCTGTTAAAACAAACAAACAGAAACAGAAACACATCAGTCTTTATTCTAGAAAATGTTTAACAATGTGGAACAACGTACAGACGGACCTGAAATGATCAGCTGGTTACTGTTGAAGAATCCAAGTTCATTTTAAATTGTTCCAGATAAATATTTGTATTTTTTCGATGAAATACTTTTCAAAAATCGTACCCATTTCTGCATCTTAACCTGAATCTTGTATTACACATTAACTGGATTCTTTGTGTTCACTCGTTTGTATCAGTTGACGGTTGTTTTGTCTGTTTATGTTGTTTGTGTTTATTGTTGTATTATTGTATTATTATTGTAACCGTGTTTACGATGCTCTCTTGACCAGGTCGCTCTGGATAAAGAGATTTTAAGTAATCCTTTTTATCTGGTTAAATAACGGATAAGAAAAAAAGAAAACTTTCATCAAATCAAAGCTTTAAAAATACAGAAATTGTTATTATTGTACTGCTCTCCACCAGCCAAAACGTTAAGGTTATAATTCATTTATATATTATAATAATAATAATTCAAGATTTTTAAGGCTACATCCACATTAATATGTTTTTGTTTTAAAACTCATAACAGCTTGGTTTGCTACTATTACTGCGGCGCTTTCAAATCCCTAAAATTATTCCTAATTATTCCCATAAAATCATGAAAATCGTCAAAAAGAAGACAAAAACAGATAAAACCAACATCTTCAAACAGCTGCAAACTTTAAATATGACGCTTTTCACAACACATTTAACCGTCACGTTTAAGCTGATAGTAGCTTTCAGTAACTATTACATTTTTCATTTAGCAGACGCTTTTATCCAAAACGTTGTACATGTAAGTCTGATACGTACGTGACGTGTGCCGTTTAAAAACTCTGCATGTTTATTGTGAAATAACTTTTTCAGAAGGAATTTTTTTTTTAACCTTCTGACGAATATTTGCAATGATATTTGAAAAGCGTCTTTATTGACAAGTATGACGTGAACTGATAAAAGTCTCAGGTGCAAAGTTTCAATCTCTATTTGTGAAGTTGTGTAACTGTCAGAATTTTACATGAACTGTAAATATTTACCGGTAAAGTCTTTATTTAAATCCTAAATCTTTGTTTTCCATGTCAGCTTTGATAGATAATAAACCTGGAGGATGTTGTCCAGTAAATGTAGAGGTAATAATAATTTTAAAAAATGCATTTTATTATCATACCAGTATGTTTTGCAGAGGTACTGGAAGTAGTACATGTAGCAGCCGGTTGCAGGGTTCTGAGCGTATTCAGCTTCCCTCTTTTTGGCGTCCGTGATCTGCAGCAGGTCTCCGTGGTACTCCACCACGTACTCGCCTTTCTGGAAACACCGAGTGGCAAACACTGCTCTCCCCTTTCCTTCTATATACTGCACCTGTAAAAAAAAAAAAAAAAATGTATGAGAAGAAAGATTGGTTAAAAAGGATGCATTCAAGTGTGTCTAAAAACAAATGAAAGAGGTTTGAATCATTCCTCCTGTTCATACTGGATATTAAAAGATCTCTTTTCAATGTGCTTTCAGTGGAAGTGATGGAGGTCAAAGTGCATCTGAAGCTTCTATGAGTCATATCAAGTGGATATCTGACACATTTACAGTCTTTTTAGCATCAAATTCTCCTCTTTGTGTTTCCCTGTTGAGCTGCAGGTGGAAGTATAGAAACAAAAAGAGGAACTTTGACACTAAAAAGACTGTAACGTTGAAAGATATCTACTGGATTTGACTCATTTGGACGCTGAAGCTTCATATTAGCTTCACATAAACTTAACTGGAGAACAGGAGGAACGATTACAGCAAGAAAAACCTGTTTCTCTCTTCATTCAGGCTCCTGACTGTTTGTTTTAAAAAGACACATTTGAAGAATTGTGAAGTCGTCCTTTAAGCCTACTTTGACCTAGACTAGGCCGGTCTGCAGGGAGAAGTTTCCATGGTAACGCCAGCCCGCTTTAGTCGGTCATATTGCTTTATAAACAACCTGCTGATATTTTTAGAGATAAAACGCAGCGTACCTCCATTCCTTCCTCTATCCCGTTTGTGATGAGGTCGTCTATGGCCTTCTTTTGTTCACACTAGAGACAAAATGGAACATGAGACGGCGTTACTGAAGCGAAGAGGATTGCATTTCACACACTCTTCACACACACATATCATATCTGTATACTCATCCAAAAACATCCACAGCAGAAAAATAGAACAATGTAAACAAGCAGCACACTCAGATTAACCAAACCAACACGACAGGACTGCAAATAACAAATTATTTTCTCAATTAATTGTTTGATCAATAACATTGTTTTCCCTAAGTTGAATGGTTTGACCTGGCGGAGGGTGGCAGTTAACGTTAGCAAGCAGCCTGACATTTCTCCGTTTTCTATTTATCTGTTTAGCGTCGCTAAGCTAGGCTAACCCATTGTTGCTAACTTTGGAGCTAACCTTCACTTTTCCAGCAGTTGGGGAAACAACAGACGTGACTTTTCATGGTGTTGACAAGCTGCAGCGTTTATTAACTGACACACTGTAGTCTGTACTGTACATTTACTGCCAGACTGACAACTTACTGCTGCTGCTAACCGTTTCCTCTGCTCCGTTAGCATTAACCGTTATTTCAGACGCTCTCTCTCTCTCTCGCTTCACCACTCACTGGCTAAGGAGTTACGCTACCCGCAGTTTCCATGGCAACGACACAGACGTTAACTCCCGTTTCGAGACAGCGCTGCTCAACGGCTCCCAAACACTATTGATTTATGAATGATTGGATATTTGGCGTTATTTTTGACATTTAAAAAAATATTTTTGGCCTGGCCTGAACTATTACAGGGGAAATACTGCATAAAATGTCCTCGATCTCAGGAGATGTCTTCATTTGTCTTGTTTTGTCCGACCAACAGTCCAAAAAAAAAAAACAACAACCAAACGACAATCAGTTTATTCATGTATTAATAAAAGAAAAGCATTTAATCATTACATTTACATCAAATATTTGAATAAACGACTGGAAAAGATCATTTGATTAATTTCCTCTTGATAATTGATGAATTTGCTGAAGCTCTAAACGTTATATTTTTATAAATACATTAATCACAGGCATGATTTTATTTTACCTTTATCTCCGTTTTACTTTTTCTCGAGCTTCGCCTTATGGGAAAGAAGTCAGTAACCTTTTGGTTTTGGAGGGTTTTCCCGAGACTGTGAAAAGAAAAAACAACATTTATGACAAATTATCACACTATTATGTTGTTTGATATGTTTTCAATTTGATAACATGTTTAAAAAATTTAAAAAAAGAAAGCACCAATAATCAGGACGTGCGTACAATCTCGGTGTGGATTTCTTTTCTTTGATCCTGTTGCGGACTCGACTCCTCTGCTGGCCGTGAGGAGCTCTTCTGTTGTTGGTCTGGTACGGCGTGCGAGACAAGCTGTTGCCGAGCGGCGGGGAGAGTTCGGCGGGCGAGCGGAGGAAGGTCTGCTGAGAGCGGTGGAGCTGCGGCGGCGGCGACGACGGCTGTTCATCTGACCAGCAGGGTGAACACTGGATGAAGCTGCTCTCCATCTCTGCGAAATCGGAGTTCGAGTCTTTCGTCGTAGTGCTGATGGCGTTTATTCTCCTGCCTGCAGAGAGAGAGGGAGAGGAAATCAGAGTCTTCAGGCTAGGCTAACCCATCGTTGCTAACTTTGGAGCTAACTCCCTTCACTTTTCCAGCACTTGGAGAAACAACAGACGTGACTTTTCATCATTTAACTGACACACTGTAGTCTGTGCTGTACATTTACTGCCAGACTGACAACTTACCGTTAACCTTTTCCTCTGCTCCGCTCGTATCCACCGTCACTTTCTCTGCGTCCAACTCGCTACGCTAACATACTACGCAATGCTGTATTACTTAACAGAGTTACGCTCGTTTCCCAGGCAACGACACAGCGGTTCACTCACGTCCTGAACAGCGCTGCACAGACTCCCAAACACTAAATATTTCTGAATGATGGATATTTGTTGTTAATTCTGGCATTAAAACATATTTTTTGTCCTGGCGGGTTCTCGTTGATATAATTGTAGGAGAAACACTGATTCAGTAAACGTTCAGTACGTTTAGTAAACGCTCAGTAACCGTTGAGAACAGTTAGACCCAGAAGTCTCCGTTAGTTTGGAAGAGTCCAAAGTTGTGAAAACAACGGGGGTGTTTTGAATATACACCCCCGTTGTTTTCACAGGTAGTTTGTTAGTCTGTCCCTCCCGCTGCAGGAAATAATGGATTAATCCTGGAAAGCTGCTGATGTAGCACTTTTCTCCTTATGAAAGTAACACAGAGATTATTCAACCAATCAGAATTTAGTCTGACGAGAGCATATCGACCAACTAACCGACTAGTCGACCAGCAGACTGCAGCCCTACACTCTAGTTGTAAGAAGTTCAATTAATTACCTTCTGCCTGCCTCTGAGCGTCATTTATCTGGGAGAAGACTGGAGAGCAGCGTTCCTCCTGCATCAGTTTGATGGTCTGTTCATCGTGAACTGGTGATATGGACTTGGTGCAGCTTAAGACGGTGACTGAGTGGCTGTTGCATACGATTTCCTGTGAACGCAGAGAACAAAAAACATTTAAATTTTAAGTATTGAAGCCACGATTAACAACGCTGGTAGAGCTTCAATTCTCAATTCTTCAATTTGTTTGTTTGTTTTTTTAATGAGCAGATCTCCGTTCTGTGGGCAGAGGCAGAGAAGAAGAAGAAGGCTACCAGCTGGTAAATGAGGATGTGAACAAAGCAGGTTTCAAAATGTTCAGAAAGTCGTTTCTTCACAAGGAAGGAAGTGAATTCAATGCTTTTGTTGGAGCCAAAGGACAAACACATCTAAACATCTCTGTTTGTTTACAACAAGAGCTGAAATTAACTGGTCAGTCATTATTTACTCAATTAAACGGATTCTTTTGTTGATCTTGATCGTTCCAGTTTTCAGTTTATTAGTTTCTACAACAGAGAAATTTAATTTTCTGTCATATTTCATGAAGAAAAACTGCAAACTGTCATGTTGGAGACCGACAATGTTTGACCTTTTTGATAGAATAAAACAATAAAATGATTAATCAATTAGTAAAATTAGAGCTCAACCAATATATCAGTCAGCCATTATCGGTCTATCACAGAGATATCAGTATCAGTGTATATATTGTCCAATATGTGCCATTTTTATTTAAAAAAAAAGGTATTTCAGCAGCATTTTATGTATATTTGATCATTTTTCTTAATTCAGGTTTAGGGCATACGTGCATATCATTTTATTGTATGTTTTTTTTATTTATAGTTATTTATAATTCTCAGTTAAATTTATCGTTTCAGTGAACTGATATCATTTTATTCAATAATATTTATTGTTAAACTCTAAAATATCCATTACACATTTTTATCACAAGTGTTTGAGAACCACGTTTGAAGGATCATCATGTGTTTATGTACAAATATTCTGTTTATACAAGATTATCGGCCAATATATCATCATATCTATATAGTTTTTTACTCCCTAACATCAGTATCGGCCCCATGAATCCAGCATCTGTCAGGCTGTAAATAAAATAGTTAATAATATAATATAATATAGAGATCTCTCCTTCAGCTTGTGCTTGTTTTGGTTTATTAGTAAAGTCACAGTTGACCTGGATCCTGTTTCTATGTTAGTGAAAGCATTTATTGATCAGTCTGAACCGTTCAAACCAACATGTGTCACACAAACATGTTAGAAACTTTTCTGTCTGCTTGTGTTTCATATAAACCACTGGACCTCTTTATCTCTGACATTTATGTATTTATATATATGAGTTTAATTACTGTGATGTTCAGAGGTTAAATTTCACATTTTCATGACGTGAACTTTGATCTCAGACTGTGAAGTGATGAATGAGGATCGTTTAAAATCAGCGACTTTCACTTTGGTGTCTTCAGATGCTTTAAATTTAGAAATGTAAAATTAAATCTAACGCATCTAATAAAAACAACCATAAACACCTGACTGTTTTTAGCTTCAGGCTTCCAGTTTCCTCCAGTTTAAAGGGTTCGTTGCACGTCAGGCTGTGTGAGATCAGTCTAATGAAATCTCGGTCACATAATCACTCTGAGACGCGTCAGATGAATCAACGTCTGATGAATCGACGTCAGATGAATCGTGTCGCTATGATGTAAAAAGGTCATTCATTTTTGCTTTAATATTGACTGAACTTATTAAAATCAACTATACAAGTAGCTGCAGATTAATTTTCTTTCGGTGAATCGGCTGAACGTTGCAGACTTGTTTTGTCCAAAACCTCGAGATGTTCATATATGACAAAGTAAAACAGGAAGTGGTCACATTTGAGAGACTGAAACCAAAGAATATTTGGCATTTTTGCGATTAATCAATGATCTAAATGGTTGATTAACGGTTGCAGATCTACTTCAATGTGCTTCTTTTGTTTGTCTAACAGTCAAAAAACCTCAAGATCATCAATTTACTGTCATATAAAACAAAAGAAAAACAGGAAATAGTCACATTTGAGAGGCTGAAACCAAAGAATATTTGCCATTTTTGCTTGAATCATGACTGAAATTATTAAAATGATCAAAACAGTTGGATTGACTTTCTCTTGACTGGCTGACTTAGTGTCGCCGCTCTGCTTCAGTTTGCTTGTTTTGTCTGTTTAACGCAATTTATTGTCACAGATGACAAAAGGAAAAACAGGAAATAGTCACAATGGAGAGGCTGAAAAAGAGCGAATTATAACTGAAAACAATCAATCAATCCTCTGAAACTTGAACTTCACTGAAACCAAGAAGAACAAGAAGCAATAACTTTTGAATCACAAATCAAAACGATGAATCAACGATTAATTTTCTGTTAATCATTCATCTTTGCAGCTCTACTTCAACCTAGTTTTTCTAACAATCAAATCAAACACAAACAGGCACATTTGAGAGGCTGCAACTAAAGTATAATTCACATTATTGCTTGAATAATAACTGATATTATTAATTGATTATATATAAAGATTAACTTTCTTTCAATTAATCGACTAAATCATTAAAAACACACAGATCCATCCATGGCCTCTCTCTTTATGAGACAGTTTCCCTGCTTTCAGAACACAAACACACCCATCCAAAAAAAAAGTATCCAAAAAAAAAATTACACTTCATCTCATAACTGATCAAACATATCGATCAGAGGTGTGTTGCCAGTCATCCCCGGTGTGGGTGGGGCTGCTGGGAGGAGACCATGCTGGCTTCACACCCACATCAGCTCCTTTAACAACCAACACACACACACACACACACACAGGCCCATTGGCTCAATATCCACACAGCGTGATTCAAAAACACACACTTCAACAAATGCTTTTAAAACGTTAAAAACCCTGCTGGGACAAATCTATCCGTCTGCTGACCCCGTTTAATGTCATAAAAATAAAAACAACACACACACACAGTCGCGTTTTGATCCGGCAGCACATGCAGCATTCATTACTAGCTAATGTTAGCTAAGCACTCTTAAACATGGAGGCTCTCATTTTTAAAGCTGCTGCAACTAAACTACAATCAAAAAAACATGAAGGTAAACTTAAATATTAACATTTCTGACACACCCTCACACGAAGAAGCACCTCAGTTTGTTTCTAAAAGGGAACAACAACCCACTTTTAAGCTAGCTTTCGCCACTTAACCCCTAATGTTTGGTAGCGGTGGTGGTGATGCCCTGACAGCCAAACTTACCCCGTTCATGTCCGACTTGTTTTTTCCGTGGCTCCTCTCGCTCTCGTTTTCTGAGAGAGAGAGAGAGAGGATAAATGTGTGTGTGTGTGTTTTTGTTTTAAATGAAGTCTCCAGCCAGTTCAGAGATAAAACACCCCCTCCTGCTCCTGTCCTCCAGACACGGAGGCTCCTTCCACGGCGGTTGAGAGCCCGTCTGTTGTGTTTTTAAAGTGCCTGCAGCTCAGCCGATGCAGCTCCGCTCCGCCATTTTTCAGCATGTAAATGAAGCAGAAAGCGAAGCAATGTCGCCTCCTGCGGGTTTACAGCCGTACCGTTTGTTCTAAAACTCTATTTTTAATTTTATTTATTTATATGAAGACAACAGAAAGAGGTTTTTCTTTGTTCTAAGCGTTCCTCTTCTTCATACTGGCTGTTAAAAGATCCTTTTCCTGTGTAGTTTGTGCAAAAAAAAGCATCTAAAAGTTGATGTGAAGCTTCTATTCAGCTTCAGCAGTCTGAGTTTAGTCATATCAAGTGGATATCTGACACATTTACAGACTTTTTAGCATCTAATTCCCTGTTTCCCTGGAGTATAGAAACAAAAATAGGGACTTTGGCACTAAAAAGTCTGTAACGTTGAAAGATATCTACTTGATTTGGACGAAACTGAAGCTTCATATTAGCTTCACATAAACTTTGGCACAGAAGCAGGACTGTGGGTTTTGTCCTCCATCACTTCCATCATTATTCGACAAAGATAATTGAAAGTTTTTTCAGTGTCACACATGACAGGAAACTGAATAACTTTGCATGTTTGACTGTTAATCTGATAAAACAGGACATTGGAGGAGGTTAATTTGAGTTTTTAGAAACTATAACTGGCTTTTTAAAACCTATTTTCTGACATTTCATAGGCAGCTCTGCTAAATATCTGTTTTTGTTGTTTTATTTTTGCCTCTCTTGCCCTCCTCATTAAAGTTAATGCTGATTATTTTCATTATTAATTAATCTGCTGGTTATTTTCTCAGTTAATCATTTAGTCTATGAAATAAATAGAAGTAAAAAGAAAAAGAAAGAATAGCACTCACAGTTTCTCAGAGGTCACAGTGACGTCTTCAGTTTGCTAGTTTTGTCTAAAATGTGAAAATATTCAATTTACTGTCATATATGAACTGATAAACCAGCAAATAACGAGTCATTTGATAATTAATCGACTATCAAAGTAGTTGCCGATTAATTATCTGTTGATTGGCTCATCGATTAATCAACTAATCATCACAGCTTTTAATCAAAATGCGGTTAGGACTCCTTTATTTCCTTTCCAAACTGACCAGGAGGAGATTAAATGTCCAGGTGTTTAGCAGAAATGATGCTCCATTTACATTTTACAGGTTTAAATATATAAAGAAAAACATCCAACTCAATCACACTCTGTCTCTCTTTCTCTCTCTTACATACAGACACAGAGTCAGTTTTGTGTAACTGACTTTTAGGAAACACTCGCTGTGCATATAGCAACTGCTGCTTTAGTACTTCACATGACTCACATGACTTCTGAGCGAGTCTTGACCAGAAGGCATGTAGGAGTCTGGGAAGCTTTAAGTCGGAGATCGTATTTGATTGATGAGACTACAGTTGAGCTGCATCACACCTCACACCAGGCCGGGATGTTTCTGCAGTAGTAGGATTTGAAGGGTTTGTAGATATAAAGCAGCAAAATCTGCCGGATAACTGCAACTCTGGAGACATCAAACCGCAAAACTAATGTCAAAGCTACACAGGAATAGCTTTGAAACAGTGATTTTTACATCCAGCAGAAGACAAGTGATGGTCTGATCTGATCATGAATCAGTGGCAAAAAACTCTCTCCATCACTCAACACACAAAACAAGATTACAGTCATATGTTTAGAGTATTTTCAGTAATTTAATATACAATAAGTGCTCCAAGTGGATACAAAAATTAAAAAAAGGTTATTACATAAGATTATAATATATACATATATTATTATATAGCCCCAAAATTCAATAACAACTGTTTAAGGCACTACTTTAATAATAAGTTTCCCTAATACGTACATGTTGGACAGTGCAAATCAGACAAGAGAGTAAAAAAAGACATCAGTATCTATTCACTAAGAGTTAATAGATACTCAATCAACATAAATCAGATCAATTTTAGGGCGTTTTTGTCCTTTTGTACAGAGATTTTGCAGGCAAATGTTGTTCATTCATCCATTTGTACATTTGAGGCTTAGTATTTACAAACATGAACAAAAAAATATGAAATCAAATTATTCACCACAAAATCTAATTTGTACTCCTTTGTGAATTGTCCAGCTTTTAGCAGGCATCACATTTAATGGCTGCAGCATTATTACGCCCTCAGATTTAAACTACGTCCCGACTACACACTGCTTTTTGTAAGATGTCAAAAGACAAAAAGGTTGGAAACCACTGGTTTCATCTTTAACAATGTGTTGTATTTTAAAAGCTTGTTATATTATCCATTGTGTCAAATCTTCATGTGAAAAGTAACTAAAGCTGTCAGATAAATGTAGTGGAGTAGAAAGTACAATGTTTCCCTCTGAAATGTAGAAAGTAGCATCACATGGAAATACTCAAGTTCTTCAAAACTGTAAGTACATCTTTATATTATTTTCTCAGTAACTGTAAACAGTTTTAATGCTACTGCTAATATCATATTTGAGCTGTATTAAATGTTTTATTGAACATTTAGATATAATGTAGGCACTTGTTGTCATTGTTGTTATTTATTGTTTGGACTTTAATGACATTACTGTTTTGCATTATGATGTAATGTTTACCTGTGTGGACTCCAGGGAGAGTAGTTGCTACCTTGGTGGTGGCTAATTGGGATCTAAATAAATAAATAACTATAAAGTAATTGAGTAAATGTACCTTCCAGCACTGATGTACAGACACACAGTAGTTATATTATGAAAGAGGCAAACTTGAAGGAAGAAAGCAGAGGAAGAGGACGCCGAAGAAGAAAAATTCGTCATCGTCACTTCCTACCCAGACCTCGCGGGGGGGTCACGTGACGCTGTATTAGCTCGCTGACTCTGCTATGTTTGTCGTTTGTGTTAACGGTTTAGAAATGTTAAATTTCTCGCTTTCGTCGGTGTATTGTCGGTGCGGGTTGCCCTGCGGCCGGTCGGAGGCTCGTTTTAACGGACGCCGCGCGCGGAGTTCGACTGTTAAAACGGCCACTGTCGGGCCGCGCGTCACGTGACCGGCATGCGGCGGAGCGTTTGATAAAAAGATGGCGTGAGCGCGGCGGAGCGGAGAGGACAACAAACCCCCCAGAGCTGCTGAGTACGACCCGGAGCGGCCGTTAAACTGTCAAGTAAGTTCACCTCCTGCTTGATAACTGTTTGTTTTCACCTCATCTTGACGTATCAAGTCATTTAAAAAACACGCAGCTGTCGTCGTGTGTCACCACCTGAAGGAAATATGAAGTTTACGGGTTCCGTTTAAACGCTCCTCGTTGCTAACGTGAGCTAGCAACGGCAATGACACAGTGCGCGAGAGCACCCGACAACAACATCACAACAATGCGAGGCGGTAATCTGCTAACTGAGCCGCCCGCGGACACTGTGCGGACTCCTAAGGTGGTGTTTATTTACCAGATATTAGTGCTTGTGCAAAGCTCATTTATCGTTAACTTATCGATTTCACGCAGCTAGCCCCCCCTCTAAAAAAAACACACACACTCACGCGATTTTAACGTCAACGCACCGCCTCGCTAGCATCCAACGCAAAGTTAATAAGACAACAACAACCACACATCAGGTAATTAAAACATTTTTTTTATTATCTTAGATGTGAACGACGGGTTCCCAAAAAAGCTACGTAACTAACCGGTTGTGTCGCTTATAAACACTAACTGAAAGGTGTTTACAGAATCCCTTCTAAGCGTCTGGATGATTAAATATTTCGCCTGCTGAATCATAATAAATATTTTTTAGCCATTTACCCCCCAAGTTGCCTCCTTTCTTTTCTGTATCGAAACAGAAAGAGAGATATGCTAATACACGAGAGGCACAAACTGGGGCTCTTTTTTTTCTAATGTCAACGCACAGCTAGCTAACGTCCAAAGTTAACAGACACAGCAATTAAACTGCAGCTGATAAAAGCATAATTTTAACCTCTGTGACCCAAATGTCAGAGGTGACCCGTAAAAGATAAGTAACAGGTGCTTTGTCGGAGTCTGTTCCTCCATCTAATCAGGCACCACCTCCGCGGTTTAGGAGGTTTGTGGTTATGATTAGGCGTAGCAGAGAGGAACTGGTTAGGGTTATAAGGTAAGCGTGGGGTCATGTTAAACACATCCAGAAGACGACTGGTTGGGGTTAAGGCTAGATACAGGTTAAGGTAAGGGGGAAACTCATGGATAGGGAGGGGGAGCAGATTTCAACATAACACTGGTGTCATGTCCCAACTGGTTTTCAAGCTAGCTGGTTCCCGTACACGTTGTGTGGTCAGTCTCTGTTATGCACACCTCAATAGATATGAGGTGCACTTTTCTTATTGGAAAATCCCCAGTAATATAAAATAAACCACAACTCCTTCTGCTGTGAGGTGAAAGCAGCGAACAGGAACCACACAACACCAGCAATGTGGTTTTAAGACACGTACTGCTGGTTTAACAGTCTAACTTCTCTTCAAAAATATGAGCCTACTGACTCATAAGAGAGATTTTAAACTATTTTTCCCCCAAGTTAGCCCCTTCTCTGTTCTGTTTCAAAACAGAAAGGAAAAACGCTGAACTTAAGGGAAACATAAATAATGATATCTAGCAGCTGCTTCTCTTTTTGCACCGCTTACACTTGTGATTTACGCTGTTCAAATCCACTTTCAGGTGTGTGAAACTCAGTTTTGGTTATGAAAACAGGAAAAAAAGGTGGATTTCACTGCTTTTTTTCTCAATCCACACCACATTAGACAAGATCCAGATCAAAAACCACCATATTTAGACTTGTCAAATATGGACTAGGAGAGTCCAGAGACTCATTAAAACACAATTTTAGATTTGTGAAGTATTTTACTCTGTTTGTGAAAACTTGGGAATAAAAGCAGGGCAAATTCACTGCATATTTTGGAAGTTGGAGGGAAAAAAAGCAAAGAAATAGGTTTCACAAGGTTTTCACAAATCTGAAACTGTTTTAATGAGACTCTGGAGTCTCCTTGTTAATCTAATCCAGACTTTTCAAGTCTAAATATAGTGGTTTCTGATCTGAGCCTGGTCTAATGTGGTCTGAATGAGAAGAAAGAGGGGACAAAAGCAGTGAAATCATCCCTTTTTCTGTTTTTTTATAAGCAAAATAAAGGTTTCACACATCTGAAAGTGGATTTAAACAGTGTTAAAGCTTTTTACTACGACGTCTAACACTTTCTCACAAGCATAAGTAGTGAAAAAACAGAGAATCAGCTGCTAAATATCATAATTTATGTTTCCCCTTAACTTTCCCCTTAATTCTGAACAGGAAGCTAACTTCAGCTTCTGCCTGAATGCATGCTAAACACATGAGAGGGAGGCTCAAACTGGCGCTTTTTAAATGTCATATAACGTTTGTTTATCATAGACACAACAACCAAACATCATGCAATGAAAGTATAATTATATAATGTGCCAAGTAGCGACACCGGAGAGAAAACATTAGCGACATTAGCGAGAAAGTCACCGGAGTTAACCGTTAACAGTATTAACGGCTGCGATATTTCTTTCTGAAAATTTCTTATTTGATTATAAGTCCTCTTATTATTCAGACATGACTGACTTTATTAGACTACTCAGCTCATTCTCGAAACATGTCACTGTTCCCCTTTTTAATTTTTTTAATGTGAATGTCTTTGAATTGTGCTTTCGGTTAGTTAGCTAACGTTGCTAACGTTGCTAGCGTTGCTAAGCTGTGTCACCCTGATCCAAACAGGCCGGTTTAGCCGTTATGACAGCGTGTCAGTGACGGAAACGGCCAGCTTGAACGTTTATAATCTACTTTGTACATTAATTGCGTGTCTCTGTCATCCATTGTTCGGTATATGTGGTGAATAATGATTAACCTCGCTGTGCTAACGGAGGACTGTTGAGGAGAGGAGGGAGGGAGGCAGAGGGGGGGGGGGGCTACGTTGACTCAGAGGCACCAGGAAGTTGAAGCGGCGCATTGCAAACACGTGTCTTGTTTTGGGTCACTTTGCAACGAGTCTCGGATCCGTCCTGGTGTGTAAACGGGTTGCTGTGATCAATGAATATATCTGTGTGGTTCTTGTATCTTCATCCTGCACATTTCGGAGTGAAATCGTTTATCTGGAGTCGATGTTTCTATTTTTAGTGTTTTCGTTTTTGCTTTTTTTTTTTCGTCATGCGCTTTTTTTTAAAAGAGGAGATGCGACGAGGTGGAAAAATTAAACAGACTGAATGTTTTACTTGTAGTAGTTTTAAATGACTAAGCACTTAAACTGCGCGTTAAGCTTTAACACCGGGTGTTTAGCCTTTCATATTGGATCTAAAACGCACTACTGTTTTGTTTTTGTTTTATTTTAATTTTTAAACTGGACTTTTAATTGACCTTTGCGTTGCTTGCTTCATCACACACGTGTGCCATACATGTGGGTCTATGAGGCATCAGAAACAGGTTTAATGCCAAGTAGGTTGATGTTGTGATGGATGCATAACAGTCAAAATATAGAAAGTAAAGAGAAAAATAGAAAAAAAGAAAGCATTGTTGCATCTTTTTGCTTACATCTACTGCTGCTTAGATTAAATAGTTATAACTTATTATGATATGTATGCTTCTGGTTGTTATTGACTTCTGCTTCAACCAGTTTATTTAAGATTTGTCTTTTTATTTAAGAGCTCAAAGAAAGCGCTGAACAAAAAGTACCTTCATGCAGGGACAAGCAGGCGGTGTAATAGGACCTCAAAGTCAGACCTTCAGCTCCAAAGTCTGACATGATGATGTGAAGAGTTACAGGTTTTAGTGAAAGTAAAAATCAAACTCTTGAAGTGTAAAATGTTTATTTCACTTCACTACTGTCATGTCCGTGTTAACCTTTTCCCTCTTTTTACATGCCAGAGCGATGGATCTTATATCTTTTTGCAAACATGTTTTTAAACGATTTGAAACTTACATTTACACCTTTTTTCTTTTTTCTCAAAATATTACATATTGCTGCATATTTTAGGGTTGGAGCTGTTATTTTTTTTTTTATCCACGATTAACTTTTGGTCTAAACAGTGTCAGTAAAATGCAGATCACATGTTTCTTAAAGCTCGATATGACGTCTTTGTCCTTAAAAATTGCACGTTGTGAATAAGATTCGTTTGAGACAAACTGAGGCGTAAAAAATGTTTTTACTTGGAATAATATATTAACAGTCGGTTATCAGAGTCGTTGCAGATGGATCCTCTGTTGCGTAACTTAAGCGTTTCACTCCCAAATATTTTTTTAATGATAATGTTTTATTACTGTTGGAATGATTTTTTTTAAATTTATGATTATTATTATTTACAAGCCAAACATCGTTGGTGTGAAATATGTTAACATGAGTTTGTGTTGGTTTGTCTTGCAGATGGATCCTGGACAGGATTTACTTCTCACTGCTCTTAGTGAGAGCGGCATTTGCCCCAACGATATCGGTCTGTTTGATGTTGATTCTCAGGATGTTGCGCAGCCCTCTACAGCCCAGCAAGTAAGATGAGCTTCGGTTCTTTTGCTCTAAAATAAGAGTAGAAGTTATTTTTATATTTTCATAACCGCATGTTGATGTTCTGTTTTCTGGTCCTCCTCCAGTCTATCTCCATCAGTGCCCTGGATGCTGGTTTGGGGGCCGAGTCAGTGGACGCTGTTCGAACTGAGCCTCCAGCTCCGGTCCCTGTAGTTACTATCAGGGTGAGATTAAAGAACATTCAGTTCCCTAAATTAATTATTCATGACACAAAGTTATTATGCAGCTTGTTTTCTGGTTTGCATTAAAATCCTGTTTGTTTGTTTTTTCTGTCTCTTCAACAGCACAAACCTCAGCCATCAACCACCACATTTGTCTTAAATCAGCTGAATCAGTTGCCGTCGTTAGGAGCTACTGTGACCAAACAGTCGGTCACGAACCCAATCAAACACACCATAACCGTCACCAAGGTGGTCCATGTCGCCAACGCAGCCATGCGAGGTTCACCCACCCCCTCCACTACAAGTATCCCCGCTTCAGTCTCCACAGTCGTGCCTTCAAACAGAGAGGTGAGTTTGTGTTTAGCGCTACGTTAGCATCGCGGTAGTTAGCATCTGTTCCTCAGGCAGAGAAATACCCGGCCATGTTTGACAAACACTGAAGTTTATTTGAGGCTGTTGTGAAGATATTTACAGAATCCGTGGATTCCTGACCAGGAAGCCACCAGCTGCTATCTTTGTTTGGATTAGGAACCCTGCAAAACAGATTCAAGTTGTTTCTATCATGCAGCGACTGAAATGTACCGTCAGGACATGAGAGGCACAAACTGGGGCTAGCTGATGATTCCCATGTTCAGGAAAAAAAACACAACATCACAGAGAAAACATTTCTTCTTTTTTTAAATTCTGATGATATGTTTTTAATGTTCTTCACAGATTCAGTTGAAAGACCTCCTTAGGACGGGCAACGTGAGGAGCACAGGCTTAAAAGGCAACAGTCTGATGGAGCTGATGAAGCTAAAGCCTCCGCCTGACATCACCACGCCGGTAGCCACGGCAACAGCCACCGGTCAGGGTGAGTTATTAAAGACGTGCAGCGAGATCGGTGTGTGTCCACGGGTCATACATCAATAATTAGACAGTTTGTGATTTATAGTTTTTTTGATCTTCCCCGTCTAGAGAGGCGTGTAAGACGTTTAAAGAAGTGCATGCTGGGTGTTTTAGAGTCTCTTCCTTCATATTGTGCAGATTTAAACCTCAGCGGAGGACGTTTGGTTTTTGCCGTCTGTGTTCAGCCGCAGCTAATCAATTTCTCTGTTTATCTCTCAGTAAATGAGGCTGGAAAAGAGGAAAATGAAGGCTGACTGTGTGTCAGAAGAGAATATAAATTCATGACTGATTTTCAGAACCAGATCTTTCCGTTTATAGTCCTGTAAACTCTTTCCTGTCCACGTTTCATCTGCATATTACTGATTTTTAACAGGCAAACCTCTTTTTTTAGCTTCGACAGACCCCATGAAATTATTTAGAAATCAATATTTGTCAGTTCTCGAGCAGCTTTGAGTCTCTCAGTAACACATCTGCTCTCTGTTTGTTTGTTTGTTTTTTGTTTCAGGTGAAATGAACAATGGAATCAAGAAGGAGGTTTTAGTTAAAGACGCTGCCAGAATCTGGATTAATGACGACATTAAAATGCACAACTTCTCACATTCTCTGGTAAGAAAGATGTCGAACCAAAGGCCCCAGTGGAAGATTATATTTCTGCTTATGTTAAGGAGATAATAATAATAATAATAATAATAATAATAATAATAATAATAATAATAATAATAATAATAATAATAATAACAATAATAAGTGTTTGTTTCTTTATGTGACTTGCAGAAACTCCCGGGGATGAAGGAGGAGGACGAGCCTGAGGAGGAGGAGGAGGAAGAGTTGGGTCATGCAGAGACTTACGCAGAGTACATGCCGATGAAACGTAAGCGTCTCGTAGAAAGAACTTTACAATTCTGCTATTTATAAACGCAGAACACTTTCATAATCACATGACGCCACGTTTTACGACAACAAACGTCTGAAGAGGAATCTCATCGCCGTTTCGATAAAAGGCGTCTTTGTTTCGGTTCTTAAATTTAAACGCACGCACACACACACACACACACACACACACACACACACACACACACACACACACACACACACACTGCAAGCTGCTCCTCAGGTTAACACATCAGTATATGTAACAGCAAAATACAAAAACTTATTTATTTGCATCACAGCTTGCAAATAAATCAAAATGAGGGCATTCTGGGTAATAATAATAATAATAATAATAATAATAATAATAATAATAATAATAATAATAATAATCATTCAAATAAGTTTGAAACAAACCAGTTTGACTCACCTTTCTCACTTCCTGTTAGACTTCCTCTCAGCACTAATGTATCTTAATATTACTTTTATTACACCCTTTATTTGTTTTTAGTGATTTATTTTTAAGCTGTTATGTCGGAGATTTTGTATTTTTATTTTGTTTATATATAAAAAAAACAACCTAATAAAATAAATGAGCAGATAAGATGCTATTAAAGACATTTTTCTTGTGCTTTGAACACAAAAAACTAATTTTTGTTTATATGTGAAACTAATGATGTAATCAAATTAATCATAACTTTTTGAGAATTACAATCAAAGTAAACAACTATGTCGCTATTATTAAGCTTCATACTGTAACTTAGATCCCTTTTAAATATCCTTTAAATCTTTCTAAAACTCCAGAGAAATTTCACAATTATGGAATAAATTCTTCTTTCTTGCAAAATACAGAACTTGTCGACGTCAGTAAATCATCCAGTCAGGCTTTTAAGGGAATATTGGGAATGAATTTGCCTAAATTAAGTGGACACAGAGAGATTAATACAGTTAATGTGACGTTTGAATGAGAATAAACACAAACAACACGAAGGAAACTAACATCCTGTTATACACAGGTGTTATAGATGTGTAATTAAAATGATGCAGCTCTAACAGGAAAATCCTGGATTGAGTAACGACGACATTAAACTTCATCATCAGTGAAACTCAATCAGATCAAACTGTGATGTTGTTTTTTACACAGTAAAAGTCGGCCTGCGGCATCCTGATCCCGTGGTGGAGACCAGCTCGCTGTCCAGCGTCAACCCGCCAGACGTTTGGTACCGACTCTCCATCCCAGAAGAAGTCATCGACCGCGGCTCCTTGTCGGCTCTGCAGCTGGAAGCCATCACGTACGCTGCTCAGGTAAACGCTCGCCGCTTCCTCTTCTTCTTCTCCTCCTCGTGTGTCCGCTCCGACTCGTTCTGTGGCTCTTTATTTACTTCCTGTGTTATTAATCGTGTGTTTTCTTGTCGCAGCAACATGAGACATTCCTCCCCAGCGGCGACCGAGCTGCGTATTTGATTGGTGACGGAGCCGGCGTGGGGAAAGGCCGCACGATTGCAGGAGTCATCTATGAGAATTACCTTTTAGGCAGGAAGAGATCGCTCTGGTGAATACCCAGAATCCCTTCAGTCGTATTTAACGCTGCAGATTACAAACTGTCACTGTCGTATCTACAGCAGAATTACCTCTAACTGTCTGTATTTGCTTCTTCTGATCAGGTTTAGTGTCTCCAATGACTTAAAGTATGACGCTGAAAGGGATTTACGAGACATCGGAGCAAAGAACATCCAGGTTCATTCACTGAATAAGGTGAGATTACTTTAATGATGCAGAAATGAATGTTTTTACCAGCTTTGTGATAAAGTTAAACTCAATTACACTTTTTTTCTATCCATTTTCAGTTCAAATATGGCAAAATCTCCTCTAAACACAATGGGAGCGTGAAGAAAGGTGTGATCTTCGCCACCTACTCCTCCTTGATAGGAGAGAGCCAATCAGGAGGGAAGTACAAGACCAGGTTCCAGCAGCTCCTGCACTGGTGCGGCGAAGACTTTGATGGAGTTGTATCCTTTTTTCCTAGAAGACAGAGACTCAGGAAATGACTTTACACACTCTGTATGCTAAACATGAATGACTTTTCTTAACCAGACGACTTCAGATTGTGTACGACGAGTGTCACAAAGCAAAAAACGTTTGTCCGATTGGATCATCGAAGCCCACAAAAACTGGGCTGGCGGTGTTGGAGCTGCAGAACAAACTCCCGAAGGCTCGTGTTGTTTATGCCAGCGCTACGGGTCAGTCCACAGAATCAAACAAATCTGCTTCTTTGACTGGATCAGCAGCCTAAAATCTGAATCTGAGCCAGCGCTGTATGTTAAAATGTATCCTCTTTTCCTCTCCAGGCGCCTCTGAGCCCAGAAACATGGCCTACATGAACCGTTTGGGCATCTGGGGACATAAAACACCCTTCAGAGAATTTGGAAACTTTATCCAGGCTGTTGAACGCAGGTGAGTTTCTCCCACAAACATCCACCAGCCTGACAAGTGGAGGATGTTTAACGTCACTCTTTTTCCCTAACATGTATGTTTTCATTTGTTTCCAGAGGTGTCGGCGCCATGGAGATCGTTGCTATGGACATGAAACTAAGGGGGATGTACATTGCGAGGCAGTTGAGTTTTACGGGCGTCACTTTCAAGATTGAGGAAGTTCCCCTGACGCAGAAATACATCTACATGTACAACAAGTCTGTGAGGCTGGTGAGCGCGTAAAATAAGCTTCTAGAGATGCTTTTAAAGCTCATGGCTGCTTCTCTTTTGTTTGTTTAATGAACGTATATATATATGTGGTGATGCTTCTTTCAGTGGGTGAGCGCACGTGAGAAATTCCAGCAGGCTGCGAACCTGATGGACGCAGAGCAACGCATGAAGAAGTCCATGTGGGGCCAGTTCTGGTCCGCTCACCAGAGGTTCTTCAAGTACCTCTGCATCGCCTCCAAAGTGCGCCGAGTGGTCCAGCTGGCCAGAGAGGAGGTCCAGAACGGAAAGGTGAAGACGGCTGTGCGGTCTGATCTGATGCCGCGTTTGCATCAGCGGAGCCGTGCGCTCTCAGTTTAAACCGTTATAATGCATAGCGAGTGTACATTACTCAACATGACAGGAAGAGGAAGGGCGAGGCAGGACGTCGATGTAAAACATAACATGTGAATGATGGCGGCGGAGTAAAATGTGTCGAAAGGAAAAAGCTTCTTAGGAACAACAATAAAATAAAAAAGGGTCAGGATGGTGGAAACTCGGTGATGGTGATGAATAGCAAACACATTTATATAACCTACTTCTGGCAAAACGCTGACAAAGCTTTAACTGTAAAAAAAAAAAAAAAAAAAGCACATGGTGCAGTTTGCTGCGTGGAGCCGGACTCAGAGATGAGAAAATATTTACAACCACCTGAAACAAAGCGACGAAGCTGGAGCGTTTAGACGCCACAGCGAGCACGAGAACGTCTGCAGTTTGAGTCCAGCAGCATCGCACCACATGTTTCCTGTCGTCTCTAAACTCTCACTGTCCAGTAAAGCTTCAAACGCCTGACAATAAATGTTTAAAACAAAACAAGGATGAAGCGATCGGCATCAAGGAAACATGCAGCTCTAAAAACACTTTGAATTATCACCAAACGCTTTGCTGAATAAAAGTTAGAGCGTCCTCCGTGTGTGTGTGTGTGTGTGTGTGTGTGTGTGTGAAATACTGACGAGCCGTCTCCTCCGCAGTGTGTTGTGATCGGTCTTCAGTCCACCGGAGAAGCCAGAACGCTGGAGGCTTTGGAGGAAGGAGGAGGAGAACTCAACGACTTCGTGTCAACTGCAAAGTACGGACTCGCTTCAAGATGATTCTTTTTTTTCAGAATAATGTAAACGGGGCTGTAACGGAGTGTTTTTGTTCTATAGAGGGGTGCTGCAGTCCCTGATCGAGAAGCACTTCCCAGCTCCAGACCGACAGAAGCTTTACAGCCTGCTGGGGATCGACCTCTCGGCGAAGAAGACTCCCTCTCCCAGCGAGACGCCGGCAGAACCTGAACAGAAGGGCAAGAAAAGGAAAGGTAGCGGAGAGTATTTAACTAACAGCAAACAGAAAGACGAATCCTTTTCCTTTCTTGTCTTGATCTTTATGCATTTCTTTCTTCATGATGGTGTCTCCAGGTTCAGAGGTCAAAAAGAAGCCCAAGAAGAAGCCTCGCAAGCACGGCGGTCTGTCGGGCACCAGCTCGGAGGAGAGCCAGTCGGAGGAGTCGGACAGAGAGTCGGGTAAAGACAGCGACGACAGCTTCAAATCCGTCAGCTCGGCGGACGAGGACGACGACTTCAACCCGTTCAGAGACGAGTCCGACGACGACGAGGAAGACGGTGAGGGTCCGGAGTTCACAGCTCAGAGATTAAAACGGTTAAACGGAGACATTTTTATAACACAAAGCTTTTTTTTTTTTTTTTTTTAGATCCGTGGCTCATCAGAAAGGAACCAAAGAAAGGGAAAGAGAAGAAGAAGAAGAAAAAGCGGAGGAAGAGCATCGACCCAGACTCCATTCAAAGTGCCTTGTTAGCCTCGGGGCTGGGCTCCACCAGGCCTGCGTTCACCGCCCCCGTCAACCCTCCCAGCGCGCCTGCTACAGGTAAACACGTTAGCACAAGTCACAGCGCGATCAAAGCTCACCGATTGGTCCGCGTGAGGGTTGACGAACGTATTGTTTCTGCTTTCTTCATAAGTCAAAGCGGAGACTCCGCAGGATAGCTGCCTGACAAGTCAGGACGCAGTGGAACACGCCCAGAAAATGAAGAAAGATCTGCTGGAAAAGCTGGAGGAGCTAGCGGAGGATCTACCTCCAAACACTCTGGACGAGCTCATAGACGAGCTGGGAGGACCCGACAACGTAGCCGAGGTACGCACGTCCGTCTCTGACAGACACAGCTGCACGCATCATGTTTGATATCTGAGGAACATCTGGAGGGAATTTCATCAAATTTGGCGCAAACGTCGTCTCAGATGTTTTTAAACTGATCAGAGTTTGGTGGTTAAAGGTTCAACTGACTCAACAACACACGTGTTTGTCCATAAATAAAAGAATTTATACACCAAATATGGCAAAGTTTCACAATCTGTAAGTGAAGATGACTCACTGGAATCAACTTGCACTTCTCTAAAATAAATAAAACAACAACTGTAAATCCTTTTAGTTCAGTTCCTTCAAAGTCAGACGTTGCTGTGAACTGAAACCTGACGGAGGCAAAAAACCGTGAAGCGCTAGTTCTAGTTTTTTTAAAGCTGTTTGTTTTTGTTTTGTTTGTTTTTTAATCTAAACTAACTCCTCCCGTGTTTCTGCTCCTCTGCAGATGACCGGCCGTAAAGGTCGTGTGGTCAGTAACGACGACGGCAGCATCACCTACGAGTCTCGCTCTGAGCTGGACGTCCCCGTGGAAATCCTCAATCTGACAGAGAAACAGAGATTCATGGACGGAGAAAAGGTAAAAACCAGAACCATGTGACTGATGATCGTTAGAGGTTTGATGCTGTAAAGACAGAATATTTATTATTCTGTATTTATTTATTACACACATATTGAAGGTTTGTTTGGTGGATGCATGTGAGAGGCTGATTGATGAAGAAGAGTCCAGTTTAAATAACAGAACTACACATTTTAAGGCTCAACAGACATAAAAACATAAAACTATGAGACAGAACTTCATGTTACAACCAGGACTTTCGGCGTCTTTAAAGGTTTAATTTCCTTTTAGTTTGCAGCACTGATGCATAAATGGAGAGATGAAGTCATTCTCAGGACCAGGACTCAAAGTCTAAAGGTGTTTTTATTCAAACCTGGATTGTTCAGTCTGGTTTAGTTGATCTGTTTGGGCAGATCTGAAAACAACAATCACTCTCAACCTTCTTCAGGACTCTTCCTGTGTTTACGTTCTCGCTCCTGCAGACGAGACGAACAGAGAGAACGTTCTCGTGTGTTTCTGTAGTGACAAGTTTTAGTTTGCTTGTGTGGAAAAAGTTTACCAACACATCCTCTGACTGACCAGAACAAACTAGCTAGAGGTTTAAAGACACCATTAGCAGAGACAAACTCATCAGTTTTACCAGCTGCACTAATTTAAACGAGTCTCTGTAACTGTGACATCATTAACTTCCTGTTAACGAGACACCAGCCAGCGAAGATACTTCTGGTTAACAGCTGCTTATTCCAGTTTTTGCATGTGAAACCTGAACCTTCATCGCCGTCCTCTCCTCTCATCCAGAACATAGCCATCATCTCAGAAGCGGCCAGCTCGGGTATTTCCCTGCAGGCCGACCGCAGAGTGAAGAACCAGCGGCGGAGAGTCCACATGACACTGGAGCTGCCGTGGAGCGCAGACAGAGCGATACAGCAGTTCGGTCAGTAGATGTCAACGCTCTCACTCACTGCACGCAGCTAATAAGAATGAAATAATAACCTGTCTCGTGTTGTTTGTGCGGACGCAGGGAGAACTCACAGGTCAAACCAGGTCACCGCTCCAGAATACGTCTTCCTCATATCGGAGCTCGCTGGGGAGCAAAGATTTGCATCCATTGTTGCCAAAAGACTTGAAAGCCTGGTGAGGATGAGTCGAACTGTTAGATTATGGTGAAATATATCAGAGGAAAGTTTTATAATTCGTACTAAACATCCAGCGTGTTTGTGTTTTAAGGGCGCTCTCACTCACGGAGACAGAAGAGCGACGGAGACTCGAGATCTCAGCAGGTTTAATTTTGACAACAAAGTAAGAACATCAGCTGATCCTCTCACATGGTTTTATTTAAATCGTCGTCTTCACCTGTCAGTGACTCACTTGCGGTTTTCTCTTGTCGACAGTACGGCAGAAACGCTCTGGAAATAGTGATGAAGTCGATCGTGAAGCTCGACGCTCCGCTGGTGTCGCCGCCCTCAGACTTTAAAGGGGATTTCTTCAAAGGTATGACTCACACGTCAGCAAGAACGAGACGGGAGACGTGCTTCCCGGTGTCGCTGCTGCTAGTTCATCTCACACAGATAATTACTGCAAACTGCATCGATCTCTGTGTGTTTTGTTTTTTTTAAATGAATCGCTGGTTCTGAGTGATAAATGTGCTTTTCTTCTTCTGCAGAAATCCAAAGTGGATTAATAGGTGTCGGCCTCATAAATGTGGAGGACAGATCTGGCACGCTGTCGCTGGACAAAGGTGATTTATTTATTTAAAAAAAAATTGCAACTATTCCTGTTTTTAATTTGATGTCCGATGCGTCTGCAGCTGTTTTTATAATCTGACGCTTTTGTTTCCCGCCGCAGACTACAACAACATCGGGAAGTTCCTGAACCGTATTCTAGGCATGGAGGTCCAGCAGCAGAACGCCTTGTTCCAGTATTTCTCTGACACGCTGGCGGCCGTCATCCAGGAAGCCAAGAAGAACGGCAGATATGACATGGGCATTCTGGGTAAGAGACACGCTATCCTTCATTTTATGCTGCTCTCTCGCCCTGCAGACGTCGTTACTCAGGATCTCTTGGGTTTAATAAAGTTTTATTTTGATCCTGGACTTCAGGTTTTAGTTTGTAAAGACAACGCTGTGCTAGATTACACTGCGCTTTACTCTTCATTCAACACACATTAAAAAAACCTCACTGACGTTACGCTGCTTTCTCCAAACATCTGTCCGGCTGCATCTGGAGGAGAAAAGGCAAAACAGATAAACTCAGAGCTCTAATTAGTTGTTTAGTTGTTCCTCTGTGACCTTTTCACCTTTTTACTCTGGTAGACTTTTATATATTCTTGCACAACGCTCTGTATGATTTGAGTCATAACCATCAATCTGTTCTGACATGTAAGTTGTTAAACACGCCGAGCGAAGACGCGGCGCTGCAGCAGAGAACGCCCGTTTTTTATAAACATTCATCAAATTCTGTGTTTGTTCGGTCAGATTTGGGCTCTGGAGACGAGAAGGTGAAGAAGGTGGACTGCAGGAAGTTCCTGACACCAGGCTACACCACATCTGGACACGTCGAACTCTTCACAGTAGGTTTTATTTTCTGTCCCTCTCCTCTTCTCTATGATGATGATGCGGCTCGATGGCGGCAACGTTTTCTGACTCTGCGTCTGTTCTCAGGTCAGCGTGGAGAGAGGAATGTCCTGGGAAGACGCCACGCATGCCTGGGCGGAGCAGAACGGACCCGACGACGGCTTCTACGTTCAGGTAGGAGAAGACGGACGAGCTCGTAACGTCCAACCAGCGACCTTTAACCTCTTCAGCTTCCCACATATCAAAAATAGACTAAAATAACCTGTTAGTCTGCACAGATTTAACACTTTTAAAGTGAGAATGTTTGTAGTTTTATTATAATAACAGCAACACTTTTAGATTTGACTTCCTCCTTTTTATAGGAGCAAAATTTGCATCGTGATTATTTGTATTTATGGTACAAAAAATGCAAGAATGATGATAATTAATGATCACAGACAGAAAATGCAAAACAAAATCCAGTGTGTCGCTTTTATTAACATGTTTTTGATTAATAATTTCAGTCTATAAAACATCAAAACAGTGAAAAATGTCTGTTACAGTTTGCATCGTCCATGTTGACATCATCAAATTTCTTATTTTGTCTGAATAACTGCCCCAAAAAATCCAAATTAATTCATTTTTCTATCATATAAAACAAAGAAAAGCAGCAAATTCTCAGATTTGAGACTCTGAAACGTCACATTTGCTTAAAAACCGACATAAAACGATGATCAGAATAGTTGCTGATCAGTTTTCTTTGCATCAACCAATCAATGAAGTGACTAATTGTGCAGCTCTGGTAGCAACAATAACAGAATAATATCAGCTGCACGGAGCGATTTGACATCTGAGCCGAGAATACTTTGCACAATTACTCAGATTTGTGAAGGAAGGCTTCATGAATCCAGCCTCAGACTGATGTATGATGATTGTCGTCTGTTCCTGTAACTCCTGATGGATTTCCCTTTGAATAAAAAAAACCCGCCTGTTTGATTTTCAGATGAGGAACAACAAGAAAACGGCCATCCTGGTGAAAGAGGTGAACAACAAGAAGAGGCTGTTCCTGGTCTACAGGCCCAACACGGGCAGGCAGCTCAAACTGGAGACGTACGCAGACATCAAGAAGAAGTTTAAGAAGGTAAAAAAACAACTTTATTTTATTAAACAAATGCAAAGAGAAGGAGGCGGGACGCTTCCTGTGATGATTTATGGTGTTTTTGGTTTGTTAGGTTTTGTCAGAAGACGCCAAGCAGCACTGGACGGATCAGTACAAGCTGTCAGCAAAGATCTGCTCGCACGCCTTCTGGTACGTTCATCACAGATAAAACATCTAAATGTGTTTAAATGACGAGTCTGCTCATTATATATCATGTTTATACTGTCAGAAAACAACAATACATCCATCCACTGACCAGTATTTGATGTTTCTTTTACCTCCTTCATCACCGTCAGTGTTAAACAGATTTATGTAAAAAACCTTTAAAAACAAACAAAGTGTCAAATTTAACAGAATTTTCTTTTATTTTGAAAGGTTTTTACACACCTCACAGTTCACACACAGACTTCTGACTGAGCCGCAGACGTCTCATCAACGGATTTTATCTTCTTCTTCCTCTTTTACAAATAAAATGTTGAACTTTAACCTTTTAACCTTTTGCAGCACGAGACGCCAACACTTCATCATGATCTGTGTGAAACAGTCACACATGTACACGATGTCACACACACACACACACACACACACCACATCCTGCTGACAAACACTAGATTCATCCGCAGCTAAAAATAGTCCCCATTAAACACACTGTTCTCTGATGTCTGAGTGAAGTTTGCTCAGAAACTAAACTAAACATGTTGTGATGTGAAGTTGAAAAGGAACAAACATGTTTAGAGTTTAAAGTCTCACATTTGGTTTTTTTCTCAGGATTTAATGGCAGAATTTTGCCGCCTCGTCCTTTTTTTAAAGCCTCATCACCGACGTTTATCCGTTTAATTTAATATTTCTTAATTTGTGAGCTCTGTGTTTCTTTGTTTCCTGCAGGAGGGGAAACTGTAAGAAAGCGTCTGTCGGGCTGCCGTGTGAGATCGGCCTTCGCTGCCGGACGTACTACGTTCTGTGCGGCTCGGTGCTCAGCGTGTGGAACGAGCTGGAGGAAGTTCTCACCCCCGTCAGCGGAACCAACGTCAAGGTGCAGATCGTCCGTCTCCGAACAGAAGACGGCCAGAGGATAGTCGGTAAGAAGGAGAGGACTGTTTGTTTTGGGGGAAACATGCTTTTTATCCGCCTCCTCTGCGGGACGCGAGGTCACGATGATCCTCCGTCGTTTCTTATCCTTGGCAGCACGCCGGCCCCCCCTCGGTTGGTTAATCTTGGCCCGGCTCGTCCCTCGCCGTTCCGCTCCGGCTCATTTTCGGTCTTCTAGGGTTTCTTTGGTTTGGAAGTCCGTCTCTGCTCGACGTTCGGGACGTGACCCGTAACCACTTAATCAGCACGTTAGACCAGGACCGGCCTTATTTCAGTGACGCTCGCGCTCTCCGGGTTTTCAGGATCATTTAAAGGTTCAGATCTTGTTCAGCCAGAGAGGAGAAGAAGACGGATTTATTATCATATCAGTCGTTCTGCTGGCTTCACATCTTCAAAATGTTGTGATTTAATGAGTTTCTTTGTCCTACGTGGTGATAAACTGGAGGTTTTGGAGGTTTGTGTTGATTCTGAGGAACTATAACGTTCACTCTGACTGTTTTTACAGTTACAGTCCATTTAACTGAGTTATTTTCTTTATCTGAAGTGTGAGAGTTGAAGTTATTTATAATTTACTTTCTCGTGTTTGCAGCAGCGTTTCTCAGAGAAAACACTCTCAGGCGGTTTAGACACCTTTTTTTTTTTTTTTGTTATAAACGGGCGTTGCCACTTCCTGTCGTTGTTTACTGACAGATTCCTCAGATAACGTCATCACTTCTCTCACTTCTCTAATTGGAGGCCAGCTGTAGATCCTTAAATGAAGATGATGTTCTGACCTTTTTATTCTTCCTCTAATGTATACAGTGCTGAAACCCCCCCCCCCCCCCCCCCCCCTTAATGCAGAGCAAAACAGGAACATGCATCATGACATGTAGAGAAAAAAAACAGGAACACACACAGAATGATCTTTTAAGATCTAATCACAGTGTAATATATTTTTATAACAGATACAACAAAGAGTCTCATATTTGAGAAGCAGAAACTGCAAATATTTGATCATTTTTGTTGCTTTAAAATAAAACAAATGATCCAAATGGTTGCTAATCGTTGCAGCTCTAACAGAGAAACTAGCAAACATAGTGATTATCTGCAGCCTGAAGCTCCGTCTATTATAACCTGAAGCCTGATATCACTCTCACGTCTTCCTGTTAAGCCGGTTATCTCATTTTGGCACGAAGTCTCCAGAGACAGCTGGTCCTGGATCCGTCCAAGAGCTGCAAAATCCACCTACCAGAACCTGCAGAGCTCACCGGCTGACATGTTAGAGCATGTTTGTTTGATCAGTTCAGTAAACAGAGTCATAAAATAACGAGTTCTGGTGGTTCAGGAGCTCTTTATAGACCAGAAAGCTCCTGACTGAAGCTTCCTGTGTTTCCTGTGACAGCTCATTCTCATCTCTGTCTTCTATTTCACAGGACTGATCATTCCAGCGAACTGCGTGTCTCCGTTAATTAACAAGCTCTCCACATCGGACCAGAGCCAGCAGCTGGCCGTGCAGGAGCAGCAGAAGAGGCAGCAGCTGCACCCGCAGAGCCTCAGTCATGCACCCAACACATAGTCTGGGGCCGGTCCGGACCACTTCTGCTTCATGGGGGCTCGGATCCCCGTCGAGTTCACATCCCCACACTAAAAAAAAACACAAAAAAAAAAGAAGAAGACAAAAAAAAAAAAGGGATCTGGCTCCATCTCTTATCTCTCTCTCTGCACTGCAGACTCCAGGACCGCTGTCCCTCGATCTGCACCCTCACGCCCCCTCCATCGTCTCCGAGGGTCAGAGGTCACGCCGAGCTGTGACCGTTCTCACGTGTAAAGCGGTGGTTGTACAGAGAAAAGATTTCAGGGTTGTTGTTTTTTTTTTTTTTTTTTGTTTATTTTTCTTTTTCTTTTTGTTCTTTTAACCTTCGAGAGACTCGTGTTATCACCTAGAGAGATTTGACGGGTGATGTATCGTCCTCTGACATTCAGAGTGAAAGACTTGTGATATATTTGATTAAGACGGACTTGAGTTGTGTTGAGAGTTGAAACAACCTGTGTGTGTGTCGGCCTGTGGCGGTTTCAGTTATCCACTCCTCCTCCTCCTCCTCCTCCTCCTCCTCCTCCTCCTCCTCCTCCTCCTCCTTCGCTTCGCTTTAAGCTGTTTATACTTTTGTGCTCCCGAGTTTTAGTCCGAACTATCTGGTGTGAAGCAAAGACTTGTTGAAATGTTCTTGGTCCAAACTGAAAGCGGATTAAAAAGAAAACAAAAAAAAAAAAGACCATAAACGTCTTTTTTTTCAGAGAATAAAAATGGGCATTTAATGCTGAACTACAATCCAATATTAATATATGATGAAGACCTTTTATTCATTCAGACATGCAGTACATGTGCAGTGAAAGATAACAAAGGAAACCAGGTGTCTGCTTCTTCTTCTTCTTCTTCTTCTTCTTCTTCTTCTTTCTTCTTCTTCTTCTTCTCTGTTGGTTTGTCTTCATCGTCTCATGAAACAAAGACCAAAATATCATCATCATCTTCTTCTTCTTCTTCTGCATCTTCATCAGCTTGTTTCGGGTCTCATGTTGATCAAAGTTCCTTGGTTTGTTTTTTATTTCACACACACGCTTCATCGTTCAGTTCCTCCTCTTCGTCTTCATCGTTAACAACCAGGAGTTTGTCTTACGTGCCTTTTTCTTCTTTTGTTGTTTTTGTTTTAGTATCAGTAAACGTAGCGACTGCAGTCCGGCACTTTTCCAACACGCGGTTTTAGTTCCTGTTATTAGTGACGAACTGTTTTCTATTCAAACTGCATGAAAATTTAAAGACTGGACTTTGATTTCTGGAGTGAACGACGTCCAACTCGTGACAAGTTAAAGCTGTTTTTTGTTTTTTTTAGTCGAGCAGTCGTGTTCCCCGCTTTAAACAACAGTTTTTTTGAGAATCCTTCCTGACCTGTTTTAACGAGCACTTCTTTATCTCTCTAAAGGTGCCGGCGTCCACTTCTACAAACCATCCTCACTCTCAGATATCACATAAATTAGCAAATCTTAAACTGCTCTCGTATATTCAAGCATGTGTCGCAGGTACGGCGTTCCTTCCACATGTTCATGCATGTCGCAGATTCAGCCAAACAGCCTCCAACATTATTATTATTATTATTATTATTATTATTTTTGCTGTGTGTGTGATCTTGAAGTTGGACTCGACCACATTATCTGTCACTGAAAGTAGAAGGAAATGTGTCACCAGTTGAGATAAAAACCAGCCAAGGAATCCTGAGAAACGTGAAACGCCGCCTCGTCGTCGTCGGCCGCTGTTTTCTGATCTTCACGCCGGTTTCTGAGCCTCAAACTCTGTTTAACGTTCGTTTCTATTTTGTTTTTATTGCCTTTTTTTAAAAAAATAAATAAAAAGGAATTCAGCTCAGGGGTTAAACTCATACAAAGACCCTCTTTGGAAAAACAAATTTTCTTTCTTTTAAAATCTAAAAATGCATGACCATAAATACTCCTCCACCTCTCCTCAGTAACGTCCTGTGTTTGGCTCACAGCACATGCTACAGACACATCTCTCTCTCTCTTTCTCTCTCTCTCTCTCTCTCTCTCTCCCCCTCCCTCTCCTTTCTGGAGCCGAGCTGTAATTTAAAAATAGACGATCGCTTCTGTTAAATAACTCTTCTTCTTCTTCCTCTTCCTTCCTTCTTCTTCTCCTCCTGCCTCCTCGGTCCTGTCCTGCGTTTTATAGATCTGCACTGGAAAGGGACGGGCCAACAGTCTTTTTTTTTTTTTTTTTTTTGGATACATGAGCTTGTTCCTAATCGCTGATTTAATAGATGTTTTGTTGAGACGGTACGTAAACGCTCAGACGCATCTTTAAAAAAAAACAAAACAAACAAACCTGTGGATTAGTTAAGTGTGTTTTTCTTTTTTTCTCTCTTTTCTGTTTGCATTAAAAAAAAAAAAAAAGGAAATAAGGAAGAAGTCTTTGTATCATACCCATGTGCATTTTTTGTACACTTTGTAAAAGGATTCAAACGCAGCACATCTCAGACTTGTTGGACGATATTTGGAGACTTTATTGAGGAAAATATTTAATATGCCTGCTCTCTAATTGGGGAAATCACATCTTTCAACATGACTGTCCACCTTATATAAGCCAACAACTCATGTTTTTATTTTATTTTGTTTATGTTCATGTGCTGCTGACTTTAAAGTGTCATGGCAGATCGGCTCTTTCTGAAGTTGAAAACACTTGAAGGACTTTTTTTTTTTTTTTTTTTTTTCTCCTTTTTAATCATTGCACGAGTTGCACTACTGACTAAGAGTTGTACAAAAAGATTCAACATTACCTGTACATGAATGAGTGCAATGCTCAATAAAGCTTGGTATACTTCTACCTGTTTGTCCCGTTCATTCTGCGACACGTATGAACTTCCTGTTTGTGTGATCCTGACGGCGAATACAAGAGTTTAGATGGTTTTAATTGAATGTAAATGTTTAAAAATGAGAAACTAAACGAGCCGGTTTTCCTCACAGGTTGTTTTTGTTTTTGCTTTCTCGTGATTTTTCTGTGATTTACGGTTTATTTTAAAAGGTTTTGACTTGAAAATTAAATCCATCACCCCGTCCATTACTTACTTACTCAAACTCACTTTAGTAACAAGATGTTTCAGTTCTCAGAGCTTCATCAGATAAAATTCATTCATTCTCTGGTTTCTTTTATAAATCAAAGAGTTTGTTTTTTTTATATCCTGTGTAGTTTTCACTGAGACAGTCAGCAGGAAACTTTCTGAGATTAAGACGCTCAGTTATTTTAAAATGTTGTTAAACTCCTTTTAATCACTATTAATGTGAAACTAGAAGCTCACAGATTGCTTAAAAGATGTTACAGAAATAGAAAGTTGCTTAACTTTTTTAAGTTTTAGGGTTTTCCAGCAGAGGAGGACAAAGTATTTTTATATTTTACTAAAGTATAAGTAGCATTATCGCTGTGAAATACTCCAAAATACAAAATAAATAAATGTTACTTAGTAAAAGTTTGCAAGTATCTTTAGTAAAATGTACTTGAAGTATTAAAATTAAAGGTTCTACAGGAAAATGTCCTTTACTAGTCCTGCTTTTATGTTTTAAATTATTAGCACTGATGCATAAATGTCGACATATTATTTGACTTTTGTATCAAAGTGAGATGAAGTTCATTTTAATTACTTAATGTGTACGTTGGTCAGTAGTTTAATTATAACAATCATCAGCTTATTGTTTGTCAAATTTTTTAATTATAAAGTAAAAACTGCAAAACAAATGTAGCAGATTAAAAAGAGTTGTAGTGAAATATAAATATAAACTGGCATCAGATGATCATTTAATTACCTTTAAAGTACCTTAAACTCACAGAGAAAACAGTCAAAACCTCCCAAAATATTCACTTTACAAGGATATAAAACATCACATCAGCTGTTTCTGGAAAACATTTTACATTTTTGACTTGGAAAAACTCTTGAATTGATTATAAAACCAACTCATTTCTTCTATTGAACGCAGATGAATCTGTTCAGCTCTTCGCAGTCGATCTTGTTTATTTTACATTTTCACTGTAATTCATCACTGACTCGTCTTTTATCTTCTCACACTTTCACTTTCATTTTTCCAGGAATCATCTGACTCTTATTTGCTGTCGAAACACAAAAAAACATCACAAATGAAATAAACATTATGTTCCTGATAACGTCTGTTTGTCGTTATATAACGATTAGATAATCTGTTCTGAATTAGACTTTTAAACTGCACCTTTTAACTTATTTTAATAGTTTTTTCTTTCAATCTATTGATTTATTTTGCTTTTATGAAAATATTTATATTCTACATCAGTATTTGACAAAATAATCTTTATTTTCTGATCTTTTTTAATAAAAGTTGTAGCATTATATTCACCTGTTCACTTATTTTAACACCTTTTGTCTTTATTTCATTGATTTATTTTGCTTCTATATTTACATTTATGAATACTTACACAGATTTGATGAGACAGATAGTTTTGTTTTGTATCTGACCTTCACTTTTATACTTTATAAATACTAATATACTGTATTTGTGTTCTTGTTTTGTATCTGATGTGTATTATGGTGTTGTTTAACTATAATCTTTTGAAATTGTACCATTATATTTAACTTTTAACTTATTTTTATGCTGTTTTTTCTTTCATTTCATTGATTTATTTTGCTTTTACACACTAAATACTGGCTTTCTTTGTATTTTCTGAGCTGTTGAGACTATCTGCTCCTCTCTGGAGGCCTTCCCGCTGCCTCACTGGAGTCCAGGTCACAACACTGACAGACCGGATCGAGCCAAACCTTGTTCTGGTGTCCCACAATGTGGCCAAGAGGGACTGAAGGGGTCCAACAGAGTCCTCCTAATCCTAATCTCATTTGAATGGAAGGAGAGCAGATCCCCAGTTACATGTCTGCTTAATGTGCTTTAATGTTAAATCTGTGTTTCTGGTTTCTTTTAGTTCATGTAAAAGCTCAACAGCTTCATCTATCAGTGGTTTTAGTGACGTATGCGTCTCCACAGACAAAGACAGATATCAGCAAACCGCTTCCAGCTGGTTTTCTGTGAAACTAAAAAGCATTTCATTGTTCTGATCCAACAAAGCAAATGTAAACTCTGACCTTAAATTAAATACACCTCTACTCTAAAGGTTGTTCTCTTACTTTCTAACTGCAGTTTTTTGCTTTTTAAATGTGTAAAATGTGAAGGAACAGTTATGAAGTCATGAATTAACACATAATGAGGCTAAATATCTTAAAAATGTGTATAAAGTCATATTAAACTGACTGAACGCGTGAGTGAATTTTATCATTTCATTGTATTAATCATGTTTTTTTAAAATGTTTTTTCTTGATATAACATGCGTTACCATATATTTGGTGACCCATAAGAGGATCTACTCAGATCCTTCAGTGATTCTTTGACTTTTTCATGTCCAGCACCTCTAAACTGACTCAGTTAGACCTCGTCACATAAGATTTTTGCTTTTAGGTGATTTATTACAAAAAAAGTGTATGATACCTTTGTCCCAAATCACCATTAATTCTATCATTATGTTACTTAATGATGAAATTATAGTGAAAATAAATGATTCTCCTTTTTGCTGAGGACCCCCTGAAACCTCCTCAAGGACCCCTGAGGGTCCCCAGACCCCACTTTGAGAACCACTGCTAAGTGTAAGTATCAATACCACAATGTAAAAATACTTCATTTCAAGTGAAAATCTTAATTAAAAGTAAAGAAGCGTTGCCAACTAAATTGACTTAAAGTAGAAAATCTGCAAAATTAATACTTTTTTTAATTAAATTCGGATTTTTATTTATAATAAAGTATATTTTCATTGTATTTTTTTGTTTGCAGATGCCTTTTATTAAATCAAAAATGAGGCTTTTGATTAATTTCTTGCACCTCAATGTAACTTAAATTCTCGTATTTTATCTTTCTTATTCTATTTCTCTTTATTTTTTTATTTCGTATTCTCTTTATTTCGTATTCTCTTAACTCTTTAATAACCGTCTTTAAATGTGTTTAAATGTCTCTCTTTTTTTAATAATGTCTTTCTTTTACACTTTCGGCGCGTTAACGTCAAGCTCTTTGAATCGTCTTATTGTTTGAAATGTGCCACACAAATAAACTCTCCTGGTAATAAACTTGCCTCGCTGGTATTTATACTTTTACTTAGAGTACTTCTTCCAACATGGGTCACCAAATACGTCGTAACACCCACAATGGATAGTTGCAGTGTTAGAAAGCACAGTGGGTGTCAATATAAAGTGACGGCCATATTTGCCGGTGCCGCTGTTGTAAACAAAAAGTGAGAGACAGACGCTTCACTGAATTTCGGGTCATTTTTATTTCTTTAATTTACAATGTCTCTGGGAATGTCTTACAAACCCAACGTCCATCAGCACATTCCGGGAACTTCTGGGAACCAGGGTAAGGCGAAAACGGCGGAGAAAATCAAAGTATCCGACCGTTAAATCGACCGTTAAATTCGGGGTCTCGGAGAATACCTGGAGAAAGACCGTGTCTGTAGTTTTTGTCCAGTTATATATATAGGGTCAGATCCTGGGAGCTAGGCTAATTCATATCCGCCATTATTACTAATGTAAAAGAGCGCCATCCGCGGCATCAGCCGTTGGAGAAAGACGGTTGGGATGTGAAACGAGAAGGCGACGTTTCCGTAACGGTCGTTATCCGCCGTCCGGGGTCCCGGTCCCGCCGGTTGGGTGCCGTTACACGGTGACAAAAATGTATCACTTCTGTCTTCTTGAGCCAGCCTTGTTCCGTTTCCTCCATGATGCTCCTCGGTCGGAGCTGCTGATTGATCTGCCTCTGAGGGCTCTTTATGACTCTTCGAGGACATCTCGTGTTGGAGGCTGAAAACTGCACTTTATTCAACAAATCGGGTTAAAAAATACGACGAGTGTTGGAAGGAGTTCCTCACATCCTCAAGTAAAAGTGTCGATACAGAAAATACTAAAAGTCCTGCATGAAAAAAAGCTACTGAAGTATTATTAAGTTAAAGTATTGCAGTAAAAGTAGTGGTTTGGTCCTTCTGACTGATATATTAGGTGGAGCTAGTTTCAACTAGTTTCTAGTTTTGATCCACAATAACACAATTACAAAGTCACTCTGCTCATTTTAGGGAAAAGCTTGATGAGGACATAGTTGGACTATAAATTACATTTTATCTGTACAGTTTATTGTTTATTCAGATTTGGTGACTGCAGTTTGTCAGAGATCAGCTGTGCTTCTCTGGCCTCAACTCTGAAGTCCAACCCCTCCCATCTGAGAGAGCTGGATCTGAGTGGAAACAAGCTGCAGGATTCAGGAGTGAAGCTGCTGTGTGCATGTTACTGTTGTAGCTGCTGGAGGTGGAGCTAGTTTACACTACTTTATCTACAGTGAGCTAGTTTAGTCCACTGGTTCCTAATCTAGGGGTCG
Source organism: Euthynnus affinis (assembly GCA_029490765.1). Taxonomy (NCBI): domain Eukaryota; kingdom Metazoa; phylum Chordata; class Actinopteri; order Scombriformes; family Scombridae; genus Euthynnus; species Euthynnus affinis. Next base: position 27,351,414 of record CM055855.1, read on the forward strand.
GGGCCCCTCCTAAGGGTCAGCAGATAAATCTGAGGGGTCGTGAGATGATTAATGGGAGAGGAAAGAAGAAAAAACAAAGTTGTGATAAACAAATCTGTTTTCAGTTTTTGGACTTTTTCTCTAATATTTGATTTTTTGAACATTTATTGAAATGAAAGCATGTGAGAAGTTTGTTTCATGGAGCTGTTGAAGTCGAGATGAAATGATTTTAGATGACATCCCTGGTCATATTTTGCACTTATTTAACTATATATGCCAAATGTCAGTGATTGTTATAATACTGTTTTAGTCATGATTGTGATGTGTGTGTGTGTGTGTTTTTTTTGATGTGTGGACAGTTGGAAACCTCCAGTCTCCCTCGGCAGCCAACTTGGCCACGTTGCAGTCCTACAGGCCCCTTCTGAGCGACTATGGACCTCCGTCTCTGGGATTCTCACAGGTGAACCAGAACCGGACTCACACACACACACACAAACATTTACATCCAACCGCCTCCTCATTAAAAGGAATACTCTAGCAAAATCACAAATAAAGGTCAGAGTTGAAGCAGCAGAAGCTCACATAAATCACCCACGCTCCCAGTTTGTAGCTCAGGCTTTCCTTTATTTATTTATTTATATATTTATTTATAATCCCCTTCAAACATGAGCTGTAATCTACAACAAAGACCGACGAGAACAAAGGAAACAAGACAACAGGCCGACATTATGAGTGTGTTCAAACCTGTTATACGAGTCCTGAACAGACTGTCTTGTTTGACGAATGAATATTCTGATCATCTTCATCATAGTTGCCAATTTACTGAGAGTTTTATTTATGTTTTCAGAGTTTTATTGTCATATTTTGATGCAGCAGCTTCCAGGTTTCAGTAGAAAACAGCCTCCGGTTGGTCAGAAAGTCGCCGGTTGCCGCACTGTGATTGGCTGTCTTGATGCGAGCGCTGTTTCAATCTTTCAAATAGTCCCGCCTTCTCGTCGCCTCACCAGTTTGGTCCTCAGCTATCCCAGCATGCTTTGTGCACCGAATCAGCCCCTTCCCATAGACGGTGAATGGCTGTTTCTGTTCAGCTGACGGTGTAAACGTCACTTACAGGCTGTAATATTCTCTCCTCTAACGTCTCTGTGATGGTCACATGACGCCACTCATATGGGTCATGTCTAACTTCATGTCAGAGCGTTTCCTCTTTGTTTCTGTCACACTGATGACTCATCAGCAGCAGCTGGATCTGATAGTTTCGTGTCCTTTAATACGACTACTGACACACTTCAACATGTTTTTATCTGCTCATTTTACTGTTTGGGAACATTTTCTGTCAATGAAACTCAACTCAGCCCACAAATGGAGCAAAACGTGTCGCCTCATACGGCAGTTTTACTGGCGATTTGTGCGGTTAAGAGAGTTTGACGAATCCAACACTCGTTGCAACACTCGTACGAACAAAGCTCACTGGAGAAAGAAAAAATAAAAGTTTTCAGGAGAAGAAACCAGACAGTAAATGTTCTTACATGAAGCTCAGTGCACACACATATGCAACACATGTAAACTGATTATTATGTTATTGAGAATGTCGCTATTTATTATGAGCTTTATTTAATTAACGTGTGTTTTGTGCCTATTTTAAGTAGAAAAGCCAAAACCAGGGTCAGAAATCCTAAATGCAATTTATCTGTCATGTTCCCTGTAAAATAAACTCATAACCCTTTTTTAAATTGTTTCTTAACAATAATTCATGAGAAGAAATGTTTATTAAACTAAATATTACTTCTAAAAAAGGAGATAAAAACCTCTTTTATTACATAAATATTGAGATTTTCCTCCTCCCGTGTGAGTTTTCTTTTCATTTTTGTCAAATAATTGTAATCCTATTCGTCTTCTGCAGCGACTATGATGCTCTCTGGACACTGATAAATGTGTTATCTTAACCCCGTTTGCTCCTCCTGCAGGGCTCCACTGGGAGTCAAGTGCCTCAGAACAAATACGCAGAGCTGCTGGCCATCATCGAAGAGCTGGGAAAGGAGATCAGGCCCACGTACGCTGGCAGTAAGAGCGCGATGGAGAGGCTGAAAAGAGGTACGGCCGAACCTTTGAGGCTTAAAACGACTCGGCTGCTGAATTCAATTCACAGTTTGTTCATCTAAACTGTGTGTGTGTCTCCTTTTTTCCCTCCTCACACAGGAATAATCCACGCCAGAGGGCTGGTGCGTGAATGCTTGGCTGAGACTGAGAGAAACGCCAGGTCCTAGCTACGATTACATACGCACATACACACACACACATTCCTCCCTGCAAGAAGAACTAACAGTTGTGCGTCTTATTGAAAAAAAAAAAAAAGAAAAAAATAATAATAACCTGCATGGCATTTCCTTTGAGAAGAGGAGGAAGTAAAAATGAAGAAAAGGATGGTGAAAACGAGCTCGAAAGAGGAGAACCAGACAAAAAAAAAAAACAGAAAAAACAACACAGTTCATGACTCCTGTTGGTTCTGGAGGATCATTTAAAATCATGTGTGGATTAATGGAGACGAGACGATATCATGTGTTTTTATTGCCCCACTTTTAGGGATCTAAGTTTTAACTTCATATTTAAAATGTTGATTTATGCATGCGAACGGGCCCGTGGGTTAAGTGTAGACACTGCATGGCTTGTATGGGAGGGGGGGTGGGGGGTGGGAGGTGGGGAGGGATGTAGGAAGGGAGGGGTGTAGGGTTTTTGGGGTGGTGGGGGGGAGGGGGGGGACGGGGGGGGTAGATGGAGAAGAATTGTGTTTTGATAGTATTTGGTCTGTTTTTCAGACTCCTAATAACACACATGACTGAATGAGTGAGGGGACAGAAATGTGCCAAATTGCATTGGTTCATTCGTGTTGAGGTTTTGGTATTAAAAAAAAAGAAAAAAAAAGGAAAATGCTGTTACTTGCATCTTTGTATGTATTTATTACTCAGTGTAATAAATTGTATTTTCAATACAGTTGTCATTGTGATTCATTGTGTTTCAGGTAAGAACTATTTCCATGTGATGCTACTTTCTACATTTCAGAGGGAAATATTGTACTTTCTACTCCACTACATTTATCTGACAGCTTTAGTTACTTTTCAGATGAAGATTTGACACAATGGATAATATAACAAGCTTTTAAAACACAACACATTGTTAAAGATGAAACCAGTGGTTTCCAACCTTTTTGTCTTTTGACGTCTTACAAAAAGCAGTGTGTAGTCGGGGTCACATTTCACATGTCTATGAGTTGTTAACAGCTCCACCAAATAGTGATTTTTCCCTCTAAACTTCTCACATGCTTTCATTTCAATAAATGTTCAAATGATCCAATATTTCAGCAAAAATCAAAGATTAGAGAAAAAGTCTTTCAGATACAGCACTACTGCATATTTTATTTATGTTTCATATTCACTACTTCACCTTTATATACATGTATATAAGTACAGATACACCAAACACAACCACTACATCTGCACATGTTTTGCACAACTTTTCATTTTTATAATCCACAAGTCAGGTCATATATATAGCCTTATTATTATAATGTTTATAATGCATATAGATTTCATTCCATTTACTTGACTTCATATTTTGTTTGCATTTATCACTCCTGGTTCTTATTCTGTTGTTCTTGTTTCCTGCACAGCTGCAACATGCAAATTTCCTCTCTTAGAATCAAAAAAGTCTTGTCTCAATACTTTAAGTACATTTTAGTGCTAATACTTATGTACTTTATGATTTTTCATGTGGATACTTTTATATTTTTGCATTGATACTTTTACTTAACTGAGTACTGAGTGGTGTAATATAAACTGTATTGCTTTAATTTCACTGCACTTCTTTTCTCTCTCTCTTTATTGAAATATAAAACAGTCACAGTTTCTTCTCCCACAAAATGATCACATACAAAATATTAAAATATTCAAAGAACCGAGCTGGGAGGGAGTTATAGTTCATACAATGATTATAAACAAAAAAACAGCTATTAATAGTTTTTACAGCCTTTGGATCAAATAGAATCAATGTACTGTTTGATCTCCTTCGCGAAAAGCAAGCAGTTCAACTCTTTACCTGTAAATTTGCTTTTGTGAATATGAAATTTAGTGAATAAAATTAAAAGATTTGTAATATACAGCTGATAATTCAGTGGAGAAACTGATTTAGGGGAGACATATTGTATATTGTTACGTTAATAGTGTTAAAATCGTATAATGTGAATCTCCATAAATGAAATAAAACATATATACACAATAAAAAGTTGACAGATCGCCTTATTTTTTAATTTTTGCCACCATAAACAAGTTTTTTCTGTCAGCTTGTTTTGTCCCAACAGATGTGTACACCTCGTCCGCGGCGCAGCCAATAGAAACACAGAATGAGACTGCCAACCAATCAGAGCTCTGCATTTTTGATTGCGTTTCGACCAATCGCGAGGCGGGCTGCGGCCGTTACAGCAGCTAGAGATGACCGCAGTGCAGTGCAGCAGCCAACCAGCAGCCAGCTAGCCAACAGCTACTCACACAGAAATATGGATGAGACGATGTTACAAGTCAACGGGTAGGTTAACTGTTATTTAATGTTGGTTACAGCGACACTTTTTCTCCTGTAGAACAGTATCTGACCCTCGGCCGTGTTTGTTGTAATGTCATCCGCCTGCGCTGTTGTTATAAACCTGTAATGAACCAACTTAGCCTAACTCAGCTAGCCCGCTAACCTGTTCTTAGCGGTAGTTGTAGCTAACGTGTTAGCTCGGTAACTTAGCCTATGCTATCAGGCTGTGTGTGCTGTGTAGGTTGGTGCTGAGGGATAGGTGTCAAAGTTAATTAACGGTTGAATCAAACCGAGCCAGTCCAGACAAGCTCACGCACGGACACACACATGCACGCGCACGCACAGAGACACACACACACACACACACACATACACACACATTCACATGCACACAGGACATCACAGACAGACAGGGGGAGGTTGGTGCTAATGCGTAACACTGACAGAATAGATTTAACATGAGTACAGTGGTGAAAGTAACTAAGTACATTTACTCAATTACTTGTACTTTACTTGAGTATTTCCATGTGATGCTACTTTCTACATTTCAGAGGAAAATATTGTACTTTCTACTCCACTACATTTATCTGACAGCTTTAGTTACTTTTCAGATGCAGATTTGACACAATGGATAATATAACAAGCTTTTAAAATACAACACATTGTTAAAGATGAAACCAGTGGTTTCCAACCTTTTTGTCTTTTGACGTCTTACAAAAAGCAGTGTGTAGTCGGGGTCACATTTCACATGTCTATGAGTTGTTAACAGCTCCACCAAATAGTGATTTTTCCCTCTAAACTTCTCACATGCTTTCATTTCAATAAATGTTCAAATGATCCAATATTTCAGCAAAAATCAAAGATATCAGAACGTTGTTTCTTCTTCTTTCCTCTTGTAAACAGTAACAGTGAGTAGAAGGTAGATCTCAGCAGCTGAATAACAACAACCTGCAGGATTCAGAGGAGCAGCTGCTGCAGACTGATAAGACCTTCAGAAACGTCACATTTCAACAAAAATCAAAGATTAGAGAAAAAGTCCAGAAACTGAAAACAGATTTGTGTATCAGAACTTTGTTTTTTCTTCTTTCCTCTCCCATTAATCATCTCACGACCCCTCAGATTTATCTGCTGACCCTTCGGAGGGGCCCCGACCCCTAGGTTGGGAACCAGTGGACTAAACTAGCTAACTGTATATAAAGTAGTGTAAACTAGCTCCACCTCCAGCAGCTACAACAGTAACATGCTGCTCTAACACTGATGCTTCAGTATTAATAATCTAATGATGTCATATATAATAATATATCAGTCAGAGGGACCAAACCACTACTTTTACTGCAATACTTTAACTACATCAAGCTCTGAATACTTACATACTTCTACCTAAGTATTATTTTTCATGCAGGACTTTTACTTTGTAAAGTTGTATTTTAAATTGCTCTATTGGTACTTTTTCTTACTTCAGTAAAGGATCTGAATACTTGTTCCAACACTAGCTGGTTGTCAAAGTTAATCAGCGTCTCGAGCCGGTTCAGACACGCTCTCACACACACACACACACACACACACACACACACACACACACGCGCGCTGCAAACACAGGACTTGACGGACAGAACGAGGAGAAACGGTCCCTAAAATCCGTCAAACTGACACTCAGAGTCGTGTCCGGTCGCTTGTTGATGTTTTGTGAACTCTTGTGAACGTTGATAACGGATCAGAAACACGATTAGATAAAAGGCTCAACAATGCTTTCCTTTGACTTCATCACATCACTTTCATTTCTCCTTTTTTATTATATCATTATATTTTACGGCGCAGAGGATTTTATTTAAACTCTTATCATCACAACTTTAATAATGCTTTTATGTCGTGTCGTCTGAGTGTTTTACTGCTTTACATCAGTTTATTTCCTGTATTTGCATCTCAGTTGTTTACATGTGAACTTATTTCTTTTAATGTTGAACTTGCACTTTCATTTAATGCTTGAAAACTGCCATATAAATACAATTATTATAATTATTATTATAATTTGTAGCTGGCTTATTAAATGTTTTTTCCATTGTTGTGACAGTTGAGCAACATTTCCAGCTTTTATTTTGAAAGACTTCCACATCAGTCTGGACAACAAGGATGAGATGTGATTTAAAGGCTTCATACCTCTCTCTCTCTCTCTCTCTCTCTCTCTCTCTCTCTCTCTCTCTCTCTCTCTCTCTCTCTCTCTCTCTCTCTCCCCCTCTCTCTCTCCCTCTCTCCCCCTCTCTCCCCCCCTCTCTCCCCCTCCAGCTGTCAGACTGACCCCCTCTGCATGGGCCCATAAACATGTCCACAGATGACAGTATCTCTGAGGATGTGTCCAGCTCGGGGGCTTTGAGCCATTGCCATGCCAGCGCTGACGGGGATGGGGGTAAGGAGAGCGAGACCTCTCTGGTGTCCTCTGAGGGGACGTCGGCCTCGGGGCTGGCCGTGTCGGAGGGCAGACGCACCGCCTCCCAGACGACAGGAGGCGCTGTGGAGAGCCGGCCCATGGACATCACACCAGCATGCAACAAGATCAGGTGCAGCAGACGCAAAATAAACACAAATATTAAAAGAATTAGAAGAAGAAGATTATTTTTATGTATTGATAGAAGTCAAATTTGTCCAGAGTGTCATGTTTAGGTGGAGAAAATCAATATATTCTTAAAATCTATCATCAAGTTTTGAGTTTATTCAGGAGTTTATTTAAACAGACAAAGTGTCAGCTGTTGTTTTTGCTCATTATTTTGTTTTATATGATATTTTAGCATCCAAAATGCTGTTTAGTATTTATCCTATCCTGCTGTTTAGTCCCTGCTGGAGAATAAAGCTGCACTGATGCTTCAGTTAGTCAGTAGAAAATTAACTGGCAACTATTTTAATAATGAATTAATCCTTTAAACAATTTTTAAAGCAAAAAAAACAAACGTTTGAAGGATCAGAGTTCTTAAAACTGAGACTTTGCTGCTTTTCTTGCTCTTTAATTATTGTAAAGTAAATATTTTTGGGGTTTTGGATTAAAAAAAGGCCGTCTTTATAAAGAAAATAACACAGATTAATCAATAAAGCACATAATCATAAGCAGCAGCAGCCTGCTGGACAGTCATGTAGCTGTAAGTGCATCATATGTTGCGACACTCGGCTCCAGTTTGTGGTTTTAATCTGCTGTGATTGTGTTTCAGGAGTTTGTGTCTGAGCACAGACGAAGCGTTCGAACAAGGGAAGAACCTCCCGTTCATCAACCCGAGCTCCCTGGAGACCCTCAGAGCCCTGGTGCAGGAGATCCAGAGCAGCGGGGAGACGGATCCTGAGATCTGGAAGGACTGTGAGGTGAGAGGAACAAAGAAAAACAAAAACCAAAACATTTGAGGAGCGAGAAAGACGATGGTCAGTGTAGAACATGTAGATGGAAGTTCAGGACTTTATCCGCTGTGGCAGTTCTTGTTTTTTTGTACGCCGCATTTGGCAGCTGGCAGCCTCGTTTCTGAGCTGTCACTTTTATTTTTTTTTTATGTGCAGATCACACCTGACAGTAACACACACACACACACACACACACACGGACCCCAGCGCCCCCGCACAGCGCCACACTGCAGCTGATCTTTTCAGACACAGGATGTGATTTGCAGAGAACAGACAACTGTGATGCTCCACATCGCGGAGGCACCTCGCTGCCCTGCACAGTTCATCAGGCTGCAGGCCTTTTAGTTCACACACCTGCAGAGGAACACACACACTCTTCTCTCTTTATTAAAACCTCTTTTACTAATAGATTTTATGGGCAGCATCACTTGAGAGTTCCTCTATCTCTCTCTCTCTCTCTCATGGCCGCGGTGCACAGCTGCTTCACTCCTCCCTTTTTTATAAATACACATATGCACATGTGCGCTCCTCCTACGTGACCTCCTAAACGTCATGGGAACAAGAAACCTGGTTCCCGCAGTCTGGGAAGGGGATTAGAGGAACCTGACTGTCCCACTTAGATTTCTCCTGGAGATTTCATGACTGTGTGTGTGTGTTCGTGATAAAGCAGCTTCTACTTCTTCTGTTTATACTTCTTCTGCACACACGGATGCACAGGCCGTCTGCACGAACCCCTGGTGGATAATAGCGGATCACAAATGATGTTGACCCCTCGCAGCCCAGCGGATGCTGAGAGTCTCTGCGGAGCCTCTGAGAGTCTGAAAGTCCAGCACGCTACTCCTCGTCTCTTTGTTCAACTCAGACACGTTCGTGCTGGAAGAGAGAAAAAAAAAAAAAAAAGCTATTTGCTCACTAGAGAGTCGAGTCTGTTCTCTCACTGCGCCAGCCCTCTAGCGTACACACACACACACACACACACACACACACACACACACACACAAAGTCACAATGCAGTGTATCGTATCACCACAATAATCACAGACAGGATTCAAGATGTCTAAAATACTGAATAATAATCTGTGTTGATGGTTTAGAAATTGTTCAAACTGCATTTCCTTCTCTTTGTTTATAGTTTAACAGCTGGACTAAAGTTTATTCTTAAGGTCCAAACACACTGGGAGCCTCTGACGCAGTGTTTTGAAGTCCATCTAATGTTTTTAATGATATTTAAAGACATTAAAAAGACAAATAAATGTGATTGACCAGAGCTGTGACACTGTTGACATAACAGTTACATACAGCTCTTCCAGGTGTAGTCATCAGTCTTCATCTTGAGCAGCTGGTGTGGAAGTTGCACTCAGACTATCTCAGTCAGAATATCTCACACACTAGAAGTGTTATGATGCACGTCAAACTTTCTCGATGCGCCGACCTTGTTTCGGTTTTCGGAGCGTCTGCAGCCGAAAGAGACAGAAACAGTCAGCTGAGCACGGGCGGGTGGTGAGAACAAAACCTCTGAATGAGAGATAAAAAAGGAGAGAGATGAGTTCTCCAGGAAACTGGTTGGTTTAGAGCGGCAAGGTAGGAATAATGTGTCCTGGTAAAAGAACACAGAGGAAGAATCCTTCATTTATTTAGCTGTGGTCTGCAACAATCAATCATATAAGCAGTAGACCAGCTTAACACTGCACTAGCTTAATATACAATAATGTAAATAATCATTAAACATCAGCTGATAATCACACTCACCACAGCAGGAACATGAGGATAACTGACGCTGCAGGATGTGAAGGATGCACACAGGTGGTGCATTCAGGAACGTCAGTAAAACTCAGATACACTCGATAACGTGGGACAAATTAAATTCTCCACACAAACACACAAATATATAACAAATAAATGTTGCTGGATCAATGTGAACAACGTTATATTCTGATTATTTCACGTTTTAACGCAGTCAACAGATGTTTCGCTGTGGACAGTTTGCTCCGCTGCTTTTCTCCTTTTCATTCATTCATCACATCCAACTAATGCAGCAGCTCATAAAGAGACAAAATGACAAGTTTGTGTTGCTTTGTGCATCAGAGGAGCAGCAGATATCTCCTCCAGTGTGTTTAGACCTTTGTGCACTGGAAAAGTTTTCCACATCACTCTGGTGTTGGACCACCGATCGGCTCCGTGCTCGTGCTCATACATCGACGTGATGAACTCATATTTTAAGGTGAACTTCGCCTCTCAGGAGATGAATGAGAACACAAACTCTGCACATGCATCATTCTGCAATAAACAACGCTTTAAAATAAATAAGTACGGCTTCCTAAATAAAGTCTTGTGGTAGGAGTGTGAAGATTTATAGTAATTAGATTTCTACAGCGCCTAATGAGACTTCTCTGAGTTTAATAACCCGACGCGTCGACCCCGGCTCGCACGTTAGAGGTTCTGTTTCCACTTTGCTTCTGCAGCAGGAGACGAAAACGAAGGTCAGAGGCAAACAGGAAGCGTCACTGATCCAGCTGTTCCCTGCAGATTAACGTCTTGCTGTGAGCGACGATGCTACGCGATGATGACGGCATGTTTGTTTGTTTGTTTGTTTTGTTTCCTGCACCAGGGCCGATGGCTGCATCTGTTTCAGCTGGTTGAGAAGCAATATCAAGAGCAGATACTCGCTCAGCAAGAACAGTACCAGTGCCAAATACAGGTGAGCCTACATCCAGTCTGATCACATGTTTACTTATTTGTTTACGCGGTGAATTAACGACGTGTTTGTTTGTTTTTTCAGTTGATTCAGGATGAAATTAAGGCCCTGGTTCAGCTCCAGACCGCCAGGGCAGCGTCCAACCAAACGCCGACTTCTCCCCGACCGCCGTGACCAAAACCTCCGCCGACGCCGGCCAAGGACTACATCTTCCCCCTCATCTCCAGCGACTGCACCGCCCCCAAAAACAGCGACAACGACAGCCTGGCAGCGGCCTGCCGCCGCCGCACACACCCCGTTCAGCTCCCCTTCACCTCCGCTCCAGAGATCGTCGGAGACCGCCAACCACGGGGGGGAGGAGCGGGCGACCACGGTGCTCAGCAGCGGCTACGGGACTCTGTCGGTTTGGGAGACGGGGCTGGAGAACACCGGGTCTCCGGGGGAAGACGAGGACGGCGGCGGCTGTGGCGGTCAAGGGAGGGAGAAGCATCGCTGGTCCTCTACCTTCCAGGAAGACGCGGAGACGATGGGGTGCCAGCAGGACTTCTTCAACAAGACGACTCTTGAGGTGGAGGAGCGTCACCCCGGCGGTCTACCAGCAGACGTCTGGGTGCGTCGCTTAAAAACTCCTCAGAGGGAAACATCTTCAGGATGTGAGGCTCTGTTTCTAACCCCGCTGTGTTCTGTTTGCAGCAGCAGCAGCAGCCAGCTCCTGACTTCATGGGCCCAGAGGCAGAAACTCAGACCCAAGAGGAGTAAAACAGCTTCATCCCTGATCTGCGAGTACCAGGAGCAGCAGCAGCAGCAGCGCAGCGGCCCTGCAGAAAACCTCCCGGAGAGCACAGACTCCCAGGACCAGGTGCCGCCTCAGTCTCTCTGTTTGTGGTTGTTTTTAATCACATCCTCTCTCTCTCTCTCTCTCTCTTTCTCTCTCTCTCTCTCTGTCTCTCTCTCTCTCTCTCTCTGTCTCTCTCTCTCTCTCTCTCTCTAACCCTCTCGTCTCTCTGTGTTGTGTCTCTCCAGCATCGAGCTGCCGGGCCGTCGTCCAGCTCTTTCCCCCTGAGGAGGAGCGATAGTCTGATGTCTGAGGCGTCAGGTAACACTTCACTGATTCACACTGATTCACAACAAAAAACACTCAACAACAAGGCTCAACCAGGATATATGAAGTTATATAGAAGATGCAGTTACCACTAGTGACAGTTAGATGGCACTGTCGTCCCACTGAGACCTTTTTATTAAACTGAATAACATCAGCTGCTTTTTATCATCTGATAGATATAATGAGAGTGTTTTGCTGGTGATGAATCAGCTTCACATTAACACAAACTGCCCTTCTATCATCAGTATCATCGCATCACTCAACAGTTTAAAAGGTTACAAGCACAGATATATAACTTCAGGTGGGGTGTTGCTGTTGTGTAAGCAGTGCAGCTGCTTCAGAGAGTAAAAATATAACATGTCTCATCGTTTCATTTTTCATGTCTCACACTGCAAACCTTCAGATTTCTGCAGATTCTTAACGTTTAAACACTCAAAGTCGTAAAACTAGAATATTTGCTTCCACTTTTTTTTTTTCAAAAATGTATTTATTGAAATTTTAGATACGTAAACATACATATTTAACAATAAACAAACAAACAAGCATTAAAATGAGCATTTGAGTCCATGAGGTAAAAACAGTCGACTTCAGAGTACAGCATGTGATCCTGCTGTCCCTGTTTCACTCAGTAAGTCAGACTAATCTCTGTTCTTATATACTGAATGTAAACCCCCCTCCCTCCCCCCCCCCCACACACACACACACACACACACACACTCACACTCACACACACACTTTCTGAAATACTTCTTGCTTATCTTTTAAAGTATATGTCATTTTTTCCAGCAGTAAACATAAAAACGTTTCTTTGAACGGCTGCAGGATGCTCAGTTTGCCAATCTTCTTCCATCATAGAGTGATCCCTCTCTTAGCTTGTAATATTCTTATATTTATGAAGAGTTTTTGACAGCAGACCTGTAGGATATCAGCCCAGAAGAAAGAGTTTGGGCTCCATAGACACTAACCTCTTCCCTAAACTCATTTATTTCTGGACATGACCATAGACGGTGGAACAATGAGGCCTTGTCTTCAGGGATCAGTTTTAACATTTAACACCAAACATATATATCTTTCAGTCTCCATCTGTGTCTCCTGCTCTCATCCCTGAACCTGTTTGTTCCTCCTAAAGACGTCACCGATCGTCTCCGACAGAAACAGAAAGACGTGTGTCATTTTAAACTTTGTAAAGTCTGAATCACTCTCCTCTCTCCTCTCCTCTCCTCGCCGTCGCAGGTTTGACTTACTGGCGTCTGAACGAGAGCGATATGTATCACCCCGCTGCCCGACAGCCTGGACAGCGGCGCTTACCTCCTTCTGCAAGAGGCCTCCATGAGTCTGGTGAGTGAAATATACGAGACAGACGTGCTTTTATTAAACACAAATCCAGCAAAGAATCATTTTTAATACTTTGTGGAAACATTTGCAAGTAACTAAAGGTCAAAACAACCCAAAGACGTCCACTTTT